>VUQH01083967.1:0-35144 GCA_015106775.1 Etroplus canarensis
CATCAGAGGGACAGCTCAGGTTGAGACGTTTGGAGACAAAGTCAGAGAGGCAAGGCTGAGATGGTTTGGACATGTTCACAGGAGGGACAGTGGATATATTGGACAAAGGATGTTGAAGATGGAGCTGCCAGGCAGGAGGAGAAGAGGAAGACCACAGAGAAGATTCATGGATGTAGTGAAGGAGGATATGCAGAGGGTTGGTGTGAGTGAAGAGGATGCAAGGGATAGGATGAGATGGAGGCAGATGATCTGCTGTGGCAACCCCTAACGGGAGCAGCCGAAAGAAGAAGAAGAAGATTGTTAGAAGTCAATCTGTTATATATAGTCTTTGTTTTAAAAGACTAAGAATGTATTATTCCCTCTTTTGTGAGTAACATGTATACAGTTACACTGCTAGATATTCACATACATTACATTCTTATTTTAAACAAGTAAACTCCCTGTGACATGAGGGAGGTTGTAAATACCCGAATAGATACCACTCATCTCTGTTTATTAATACTGAAGCTACAGCCAGGAGATGGTTAAGGGGCCCTCATACTTTAGAAGTATTTATTGAATGGTCAATTAACTCTGGAATCCAGGCATCTCTGTAAGCCAGGGTGTGAAAATCATTTTCTAGCTCTCTTTTGAACATCATCCAATGTGAACCACTAAAGTGTTTAAAATATCTCTCCTTTCTTCTTTATTATGACTGCCTTTCACTTTACCTTTAAGTGTGGCTGCTCTGAAGACCTTTGAAAACTGATTTTTAACATGTTTGGACAGTTCATCTAATGATCTAGTTCCAAGCTAGTATTCCCAGCTTTGCTAAACATTAGGACTGCAAAAAGAGGGCCATCTAGCAGCACTAATAAGGAATTTACTGCATATAACTGAGAAACAGTTGGTTAAATCCCAATAAAACCACCAAGTTATAGGTTTTACACTCAACAACCAGTATAATGATCACCAAGCTAGTAAGCCTTACAGGTTAAAGTACTTTTTTACTACCTTTGGAGAGAGCCAGGTTTTCAAATTGATGCAAGCTTTAAGGAATACTCAGCCGTTTGGTTGCTGTCTGTAGTTTCATATTTACAGAATAGACATGGATGATATTAATCCTCTTTTGGCAACCACACATATAAGTGCATTTCCAAAAATGTGGAACTGTTTTAGTAAGTTTTATTTGCAGAATTGTTGGCATTCTTCTGGGACAGTGTGGATTAAAAAAGGATGAAAAAGATGAATTACTTCTTATTGCAGTCACTAGGCACCCACAGAACATAAAAGGAGGTATTCACAAAGCCAGCAGGAGCAGAAGAAAAGGGATAAGATCAAGTAATCAGCAAAAATTTCTCACCAGCAGGACCATCAGAGTCTGAGGAGGCGAAAACACCCAATCAACAGTGATTGCTGTGGTCAGCATCCTCAAAGAGTCTTCTCCTTTCATAACATAGAGCTACTGTCTGGCAGTCCTCACATGGATACTGAGACACATACACAGGTGCAGATGATGGATGAACATGTGTGTTTGCATGCGGGAGAGCAACAAGACAACAGAGATAAAAATGTCAAAACAGTGTTTGCACTCAGCAGCTGCTGTTTGTTTTACCATGGGTTGCTGATGTTGCCCATGGTCATTCACTGCTGGGCTGGTGGATGAAGCTGAAAGCGGACAACACAAGATAATGAAACGTGAGTAAATGTGTACATGTGTATGTCTGCCTGGGTGTGGTTGCAGAGAAAGCACAGCTAATCACTTATTTTGGCAAGTTCTGAGTAATGGGAAGACTGTGAAAGGAAATGTCTTGCAGATACACACCCTAACACACCAACCTTGAGTATGTGTGCACTTTAAAAAAAATCTGGCTTGCATGTCTGAAGGAGAACATTGCCCAAATGTTCCAGAGCTGAACTCCAGACTTTGGAGGAGGAGAATGTGAAGAATGCTCTGACTTTTCTCTTCATAATGTGGTGAAATTGGACATGATCGAATCTTAGCATCAGGTTTAATTAGCTTGGAAGGCCATGCTGACCTGGACTATTTACCTGTTTTTATGAATATTGCCAGTGGCAGCTGCACACACAGATGTATGTGTGCAGCAGGTTATCTGATAAAAGTGATAATTACTGGAAGGGGCAGCCAAATGTGGCATAGGTCTCTACCCTGTGTGTGTGTGTGTGTGTGTGTGTGTGTGTGTGTGTGTGTGTGTGTGTAGCACATTAAAACACCTGTTTGCACTACCTTCAGAACAGCATTCTTGATGTGAAGTTTGATCATGGTTAGAGGGGTCAGGTATTTGACTTTGGACCTCACCGCATTCTTTTTTTTCACTTTCAGTCCTCTCTTCTTCTTTCAGATTGTTTTGTGTCTTCCTAAGAGTGTCAGAATAAAACAATATCACTCATTGGTGAAGATAATCCACTTATCCAAACACAACACTTTAGATACAGGTTTCCCAATTTCATGCATGTCAAGCTCTTGATAGACAAGACTTAGGTCACAGATCTCTTTTGGCTGATGATTTGTTGTAGAAGCCGATATCTGTGTGGATGTTTGTTGTTAGACTTAATTTAAACCAGAACTGTTGCTTCCATAGTTCTCCATCTCTGCGGTGTAGCTGGCTTCCATCTGAGTACTCTGTGTGCTCCTTCTGTGTGCGTGTGTGCACATTTTAGGACTGATTTAATGGATGATTTAAAACTTGCATAATGACTTCAACATATGCAAGATCTCAACTTCATGAATTTACAAGCTAATAAGTGCCTGCAGAGCATTTTTACTGTGATGCGCTGTTGACGTCTGAATTATTTGAAACACTTGTGGTAAAATGAGGCTACAAAGAGAAAAACTGATTATTTGGCACCTTCTGTGATGCAGTTACATATATGTGAAAATCTTTGACACAAATTTGCGATGTTTACACTTGCAATATCAGATACAACAGGAATTATCAAGGTTTTAATGCCTGAGGGAGAATTTTTGGAGCCAGCATATGATTCATGGGCACAAAAATGTATTGAACACTTCATGTTAGTCTTTGTAATTCGTTTTTTTCAGAGTACAGTGGCTTATGTAAGACTGGCTTCTTTCATCTGTGCAACATCGCTAAGATTACAAACATCTTGTCTCAGAATGATGCTAAAAAACTAGTTCACACATGTGTTACTTCTGCTGGACTATTGTAATTCCATATTATCAGGCTTTCCTAAAAGCTCCCTGAAAATCCTTCAGCTGATTCAAAAATACTGCAGTGAGACTACTAACAGGAACTCGAAAGAGAGATCATATTTCCCCCATACTGGCTTCTCTTCATTGGCTGCTGGTTGAATCCAGAATTTAAAATCTATTTCTGTGCATACAAAGTCTTCAATAACCAGGCCCCAGCCTTATTATCGCAGTAGAGCACTTTGTTCTCAGAGTGCAGGTCTACTTGTGATTATTAAAGTTCCACTGCCTCCACATCAGTGCGGGTAAGACAAAAGAGATGGTGGATTTCCGCAGGAATGACCTTACAATATAAACCACCTGGAGCCAACTTTGCTGTGAATTGAATAAACCTAAATTATGTTGGTAATTGCCATTTTTTGCATTTTTATTATATTACTGAAGTGGCTGTTACATTTCTCCAGCTGTATTAGTTAAAGTTGTGAAGATTTAGTCTGCTATGATGACTGGAACAGAAAAGTGTATGAACTACACTGTAGATAAATGAAGTACGGTGTAATGCATTTTTTTCCTTCTTGTCCTTATGGGCTGGAATGTAAAAACTGGCTTAAAAATGGTAAACAAGCCAACAAACATGCCCTTATACTCAGAGCATGTGAGAAGACATTTAAGTGCCATCTAGTGCTTTGTGGGTGGTTGATTAAACCACCCACAATGTCAGAAGCCACAGAGGCAGTGACAGAGTGGTAGAGAGCCACTGATACAAAGAATATTACTGACAGAGAAAGACTAAACTAACAACGTCCTGCAGGAATGAGTCCTCAAATTCTGAACTGAGTTAGCATTTTGGACTTCAGATTCTTTTGTCTCAAAATGTCAGTGAGCTTTTTGAATGGGGTTTTTGTTTCAGTGTCTGAAATAAGCTCTGTGGTTAATACAACCTTCAGATTTTTTTCATTTTGTTTTAGGATATAAAATGCATTAAAAATTGTCCATAATTTATAAGCTTTTACATTTCCAAGCCCTGTTTGTCACAGTCCCAGGATTTTGTGCACTAAGTTCTAGTACATTTCTGGGTTTGTGATTCTGTTTAGATTTCCTTTATTTCTGAATTGTTGTCAGCATTTTTTATTTGTTTCATCTCCAGCCTATTTTCTGTTTAGTGCGTGGGGTTTTGATTTTATATTCAATAGTATTTTTGGCTTCAATTCTTGTTTTATTTTAGTTTTAGTTATTGTTTGCATTCATGGAGCTTTGTTTGTTCCCTCAGTGTTTTCCTCTTTCTCATCCTCCTGTGTTTTCCCTTCTGTTAAGTTTGCTCATGTTTCTCTGTTTTCAGTATGGCTAGTTTTTATTTCCTGTTGTACTTTGATAGTCTTTGGTGTCTTCTGTCTTGCATTTAATTTTCTTTCCTCCTTTGTCTCATTGTCTAAATTAGCCTCAGCTGTGTTCATTCCCCCCAAGTACCTCATGTGTATATATAGTTCAGTCTTTGTCTTGTAGTCTGTTTACTTGTCCTCTGTGTTTCCCATCATTTACTCCTGTACAAACTTTTGGATTTTTGTTTCTACTTTATGGATTTTGCATTCTGCAGCCCTTTGTACCAGTCACATAAATGGCTCGCTTTTTGTTTAGTTAGTCAGCTTCTTGAGTCTGCAAGTTGCAAGCTCCAACCCTAAAACATATTGATGCAATGCACAGATACATACAAACAACTACTAATTACTGCTAAGCAACCAATACTACAATTTCAATCACTAAATCATAAGCACAAACATTTTGGAAAGGCTGCTTCTCACATCAGGCCATTTTTTCTATTATAAATGCTCCATAAGGCATCAATACCCCAAATACAATGGAGAGGTCCAGCAGAGTTGAGAAAAAATTAGCTGTGGTGAGGCCAAGCCGATAGCTTTAGGCTACAGTGGCCTGTGTTGGTACACCTGTCGATAAAAGTTTAACATGAGAGTCTATAGGTAATGACTCACTTTAAGAGCCAGTCTCAAGTGACCATTGGAGGGACTGCAGTTTTTGGCACTACTAGGTTGGCTTCATTTTAAATGTCATAAATTCATATTTCCCATAAGTGCTTATTCCAAAACTAAAACCCTGCGGAAAAATCCTTTTGGCTTTTTATTGAGGGAATCAGACTGCTGCTAACTTCCGTGTTGGCCTACAACAAAACATCATCTCTGCAGGACTCTATTTGCACTTTGGCTGTGTCAGTTTCTTCCTCAAACACACAGACATTAAATATACTCGCTATAAGCAGTAATTAAAATTTCAGTAGGTTTGACCTTGTTGTACATCTTCTAATTTAGAGACCAAAAGAAACCATATTGAACCAAGAAGAGTTAAACAATAATGTCATAATTTTGCTTCTCAGCAAGGTTCATATATTCAGACATTTATTTATAGTTCTAAGCATGTGCTGACTCTGTCTTTAACTTTAACTGCACTATTTCCATCCCCTGAAATTAAATTATTCCCGACAGCTCTCTCCTTCATTGTCCATGTTACCCAGCATGTGACAGAAATACTGACAGCAAAGATGTTGGCCAAGCCAGAGTTTATGACCTTTAACCAAATTGAAGTTTTTATTAAAGACTCAAATGTTTGTGGAACAGTGAGGGAAGTTTCTTTTTGAGGACACATTCAACCATGACGTACATCTCTTAGATTTGGTACAAACCATTCACTGTTGATATAATCACTTATTTGGACATGTCTTGCATTTGATACTGGCAGCTTTAATGTGCCACTCTTCTGGTTGTTGATACTATTGAATGACCTAATCCCAAAAGGCTGCCATTTTTACATGCCTCATCCTTGAAACTTGACTTGTATAATCCAATGTGCTTCTCATTATTATGAGTGTAGTTATTTTTAGCATTTATTGTCTCTAATGAATAAAGCATGGAAGAATTAGGACACTTCTGAGGAACATAAGAAGCCAAGTGTTCACCCTCAGTGAGTTAAGTTCACTTAGTGATAAAAGTTGACCACACGTGTCATTTTGGCCAATTTTTTTGATTTTTTTTCTGCGTATTAAATACATTCCTATCAGGGCCACTTTAGTCATAATAGGATTGTTTTTTCCATCTGCATTAACATATCTGGAAGTATGGCTTTCTTCTGGGACCTTCTAACTAGTTCATGCACATACATGGAAAACCAGCAGGAAGACTTCTCAGCCCACCTCCAAGAACAAAGAGGCGCATGGGTGGAGGTGGATTGCAAAGTGGCTTGCAGATTAAGTAACTGCCTAAATGGTAAAGCAACTCAAATAGCAGATGAGAGATTTGGTAATAGGATGTGCAGGAGGAAATCAGCTTGAGGCATCAGTTGAAACACTCCCTCTAACGCTTAAATTTTTTTTTCCCTATTATTTGAGGTAAAGCACTAACCCAGCCACAGGGGACCACAAACCAGTGTACTCCAAGTGCTGTTTACAGGTCCAGATAAATGGAGAGGGTTGGATCGGGAAGGGCATTTGACAAAAAAATCTTATACTGGATCAACAGTCAACTGGGTCATCAATCGCCACTGGTGATGCTGGTGGAAACTATATTACTTTTGGGTGAAGACAAAGGAGAATGAGAGGGGGAAGGCATGTTTGGAAGCACCGAAAGAGAAGGAAAGTTAGCAGTGAGGAGGTGGACGTAGGGACTTTAAACGAAGGGACTATGAAGACCTTAGCAAAGGTTGACAAATGTAGTGTAGATGTGGTGCTGGTGTAGATATACCAAAAAGGAAGCAAGCAATTTTACTTCACCTTAGATAAGTTCCTGTGTCGGTGATATTCCACATCATTTCCTGTCCGAAAAGCCCCACATGATCACCATCCCTTGTCCATAGTCCAGCTGAACCATCAGCTGATGCTGTCAGGAAAAACAGTTTGTCAGCCACTTCAAGGACTTCCACACATACCAAGGGCCTTTTATGAGCCTTCCAACACTGCAGCAGGGGAGGTCGATCACAAGCTTCCTGGAATGTAAAAGAGCATATCAAGGACATGGGGATATAATGTGCATTACACATCGCAACCTTATTTCCAGCACACCTCATGTTGGATGTCCAGTGCATAGGAAGAAATGTCCCAGCTCAGAAGGTGGCCTGTTGTGTCACCTGAGACCAGAATAGTGTTTTGAGACTGATCTGAGCTCAGGCTACGCACAATTTCACCTGGCTGCTCTGGAGCATAGAAATGACCTGGCAAAAGGAGAAAAAACAGAACTGTACCCATGAACTTGTCCAAGCATAAAGTATCAAGTACAATTTAAAAAATTGTAACAATAGGCCTCCATACATTTTTATAAGCAGTTAAAAGGTCTGCTGGTTCACTCAAGGTTGCCTGCAAGCAGATCTATTTATATTCATATTTTGTACCAATTTCAAGAATTTTTCTTACTTAAATGACAGTTGTGCTTTTGTGAGAAACTGCTACCCTGAACAGATTTTTGTCACTGACATTCCTCTCATGTCATGATCTCAAATTCCCTCTTTGCTGAAAATATGCATGGACACATATACAAATCTATGCAGACATACAGTTCACTCACATACACCCATGCAAGCCTGTACCCATATGCAGTGGTCACAGTGCATGAATCCCACACCACTAAACACAGATGGGTTCTGGAAAGAGACATAGTTGTGGGCTGCCAGGAATGGTACCGGCTGGCGGCCAAGTCAACAGTTCAGCCTAACTGTCACTGCCTGCATGTGCTGTTTGTAAATCCATCTTACGTAGAATTAAAACTGACAGCTGATTAAGAGTTTTATCTTAGATTCATGTTTTCAGAGCAACATCCTGTCTTTTTTTCTGAATAACTTCACATCAATCCAGTCTTGAAAGTTTTTCTTGTGAATCTAACTCACCACAAGTATGTTTCTCTCCAGTAATACTCCAAAAGCACAGCCATCCACCTTGCGATGAGACCAGGACGCCCCTGTTTCTTAACTGCTTGCTGCCAGCTCGATGCTGAAGGAACAAGAGGCTATCCACGGGGAGTGCAGCTCTGGATGCACACAAGCAGAAAAAACTTAAACCAAAAAGATACACATTTATAACTAAGGATACAAGACACTTGACAAAATTTTCAACCACCAGATGAAAGCACTTACAAAGATTCAGCACAAACACGAGGTAGCATGACACCAGCAACAAGCTAAGTTTGCATTAAATAGTAGATACTACAATATAAATAACATGTATTTCTTTATAAATATTACTTTTGCCATGGATATGTGGTTTCATTGATGGTGATATTTTTGTTGTTGTTCTGTAGCTCATCTCCTGGTCTTCTGTATTTTTACTGTTACACAAAAAGTCACAACTAAAATAAGCAAAGCTGAAACAATCAGGTGACTAATACTTGAACCAACCATCAGAAAAATAATGAGCAATTATTTTGATTATCACCTCATATCTTTAATTTTTTCTGCCTTCTTAGATGTGAATATTTGCCATCTTTTTTGATCATGCATGCTGATAGATGGAATTTTTTTCTTTAGTAATCACCTTGAACTTTGTGAAATTAAAGTGCATATTTTCACACTTTTCTGACATTTTATAGAGTATATGATAATCAAATAAATTAGAAAATGATCTCCAAATTATTCAATAATTAAAGTAATTGTTAATTTCAGCCTCAGAAACAGGCCTCTATTGTGTTGTTCTTGATGATTTTTCATCAGTGAAGACTCTTGGGATCCAATGGTAATTGCATTTCTTTGTCATGGTGTCACAAAAACTAATCATTGAAATAAAAATCAAAACATAAATGAAAACACAACAAAGCTAAGGATCAATGCTAATTTTTTTCATGTGAAACCCTGAAAGAGAGATACATAAAAATTAATAAAATCTGTTTAGAAGAATTCATCAGCAATACTTTGAACACTCAATGAAACAATTTTAGCAAGATTCCATAGACATACTGTGCCTGCATCCCTCTCCGTAGGTGGAGCAATGGTCCTTGTGTTTCCATCCTCCAGATCACTACCTCTCCGTCATAACTTGCTGTAGCAACAACCCTCAGAGCTGAGCACTGACACACAGCCAAGATGTCTGATTTGTGGACACTGCTCGACTTCCATGACAAGTCTGCTCTCACCTTCAAGTCCTATATAGGGTATAAGAAAAATAAAGCAGGCTCTACTAAGTGCAGAAGCTCTTTGGTTGATACTGTGAAGCACTGCTTCCACTTGAAATAACATGTAGCTGTCTGTGTTGTAGCAGCTCTATGTATTTTGATTTTCTTATATCAAGCAATTCCCATCTGTTTTTGCAAGATTTAAGTCAAACTAAGGTCTGCTTAAGTGAGGGACTTTACAATGAGAAACAATCTGTAACCGGGACAAAAAAAGCAGTATTAATATTCTGCTGCAGAAGCAGAAATACTCAATGTTACTACTGTTCTGCTTAACAGATGAATCCAACCACAGAGCAGATGGCAGCTAAAGGTTGAAAGGTAAAATGTAACACAAGAATTTGAAGCTTGAAAGTAGTGTGTAAACCCAGACTTTTATATATTTATACATAAAAACCCATGAGGCAGCATGTATAAATGTGTAGGTGGATGTGGGTTTGTATGTATGTTCTGAAAAGACTGTAGACTTTTCTTTCACTACTGTCAGGAAAACATAAGAGTTCAGATTTCTATTATTGCATATAATGGGACAAGTTTAGTGTTACTGTTGGAGGGAATTTTCTGAGTCTAATTTGGGATAAACTCTTCTTAAGCCCAAGTTGTTGTCAGCATTCTCATAAAAAACACTCTGTTTTAAGTCTGTACTAGATTAGTCACTATGGTGACAGCTGTTTGTGTAGGCCTCACCATCCCATTTTCAACATCTGGGGAAGAAGTTGTAGTAAAAATGTCAAGGCCAAAGCTCTATCAGACTAATTTTATAGCATCTTAATATATTTAAGCTTTCTGGTTATAAATGGGTGCACTGCACTACCCAGAATCACCTATCAAGCACAAGTTTATGTAATGCATTATGCTCAGATTTTCTGTTTTTCTTTCTTGACCCATAACTAATGAAATTTGTCATTGCCTTTCCAAACTGAGAACCAGCAGCTACCATGAGATGGCTAAGAGTGTGGAGACAAAGCCCTAGACTTTATGCCTCTCAGTGTTTACAGATACAGATTAATTAAGAAAGCAATTATCATTGTTAAAACCATAGTCAGTAGTTTTGATATTATATTTTAGCAGATGCTTTCTGTTTTATGCTCTTTCCTGGGACTGTTTTTCTGCATGTAACTAATGCCTGGTCAAATCTAATTGGTCAGTACTATAAGCTACACCAGAAAGCTGCCAGTACCCAAAATCCTGTTGTTTACTTACAGATTCTGCATTTTCATATGTAGGTATCTGCACAAGATAACTGCTGTTGCTCATTATACAGTTATTCATCTCTTTTCTAAACAAATGGCAATATTGTGCCAAAACAACAACAGCACAGTTGTGCAGTTGTTAGCACTGCTGCCTCACAGCAAGAAGGTCCCTGGTTTGAATCCACCAGCCTTTCTTTGCCTGCATGGGCTCTCTCCGGGTACTCTGGCTTTCTTATACAGTCCAAAGAGGTTAGGATTGACAGGATTAAACTGCATCCTCTGCATAGCTGATTTACCCCTGAAAAGATGCAGCAGACATTTGTGTACAATAATGTAAGAATAATTGTTTGTCTCTGTTTCTCTTTATGTTGTTATCTGAATGTATGCTATATATTATTTCAAATTTGGCATTCTTGAGGTACTCTGTGAAGATTTCGATCACTAGCAGCACTAAAACAGCCAATTTTTACAAGTGGCTCCTGATAATGATTTGGCAGTGAAAATTCTATCAAACCAGAAAATCATTGATGTAGTAGCTCATCTGGCTCCATCACAATCCACAGGTTATTGTAATGTGTGAAGTACAGAAAGAAAGTGAAAGTTTTCTTGTCACTGGCTGGCTGTATTGCACAAACTAGTGAGAATTAAAATCCACTAAGAAGTCATGGAAACAGCTCAAGTTCTTGACTGGCCCTAACCCAGTTTAAGACATTATTATGCTATAAATATACCTAATGGCAGAGGGGCACACTCATTTTATGAACATTACAATCTGATTCTTGTAGCAATTCTTGTGAAAATGGTAAAGTGCCCCTAAAACAACAAATGTTACCTTGACCTTAAGCACAATTCAGGTAAAGACCCATTAGGTGCTCACTGTTTGCAAGTTTCACTAAAACCTGACCAATACTGTAGTATCTAGTAGCAATTTTCGTGAATTGTGGATGGATGGACAGACGATGGTTGGACAACGAACACCTCATCATCGCATTAGTTCATCACTCCTTCTGCTTGATGAGCTATAAAAGCAAGCAAGAAGACTATATGCAAGGAATATACAAGTTTCTAACTCTTTCCAAAAGAGCTCTACAAACGTTTTATTTGTAAAAACATTTATGTTTATTGTTTTTGATGAATTGATATTTGTAGACAACTTTAAATTTTGGTATAATAATATTTTATTTTTTTACAAAAAGCTTTGGGATACCTTTACTGGCCCAGGACATATTCAAGAAGACGCTCTTCTTTAAGAAAGTTCCCTTTCCTGGTAAAATAAAAAATATTTACTGGTTTGTCTCTTTAAGTAAAGTTCAAAAGGGAAAATTAAATATGGAATACCAGGTTCAGTTTTAATTTTAGGATATATTAGGATGGAAAAACACACTATAATACTCCTTGAAAATCTTTTTACTGATCTTGATAATTTCTCACTCTGCTGCAGCAGTAAGTCAAGCCAAGCCAACTTTATTTATAAAGCACTTTAAATAGCAGCTACTGACCAAAGTGCTGAACATTTTAAAATACATAAAATAAATTAAATTTAAATACATAAACTATAAAATGTATAAAAAGACAAAAACAACAAACACAGAACAACCACAATAAAATCAACATCTCTTTCTTCTTTCGGCTGCTCCCATTAGGGGTCACCACAGCAGATAATCTGCCTCCATCTCACTTGAATACGCTTCCCTCACACCAACCCTCTGCATGTCCTCCTTCACTACATGCATGAACCTTGTCTGTGGTCTTCCTCTTCTTCTCCTGCCTGGCAGCTCCATCTTCAACATCCTTTGTCCGATATATTCACTATCCTTGCTCTGAACATGTCTAAACCATCTCAGCCTCGCCTCTCTGACTTTGTCTCCAAACTTCTTAACTAGTTCTGTCCCTCTGATGTACTCATTTCTAATCCTGTCCATACTGGTCACTCCCAGTGAAACTCTCAACCTCTTCAATTCTGCCACCTCCAGCTCTGCCTCCTGTCTTTTTGTCAGTGCCACTGCCCCCAAACCATACATCATAGCTGTCTTGTAAACCTTCCCCTTCATTCTTGCTATCCTTCTGTCACAAAGCACCCCTGACACTCATCTTCACCCACTCCATCCTGCACTCTCTTCTTCACCTCTCTTGTGCTCTGTCCGTTGCTTTGGATGGTTGATCCCAAGTGTTTAAACTCATCCACCTTCACTACCTCTACTGCTTGCATCCTCACTGTTCCACCTGCCTCTCTCTCATTCACACACATGTATTCTCTCTTGCTTCTACTGACTTTCATTCCTCTCCTCTACAGTGCATACCTCCACCTCTCCAGGCTCTCTTTCACCTCCTCCCTACTCTCACTACAGATCACAATGTCGTCTGCGAACATCACAGTCCACAGAGACGCCTGCCTGACCCCATCTGTCAACGTGGTTATCATTATTGCAAACAAAAAGGGGTTCAGAGCTAATTCTTAATCCCACTTCCGCCCTGAATCCATCTGTCACTCCTACTGGACACCTCATACATGTCCTGTACCAACTTCACATACTTCTCTGCCACACTTGACTTTCTCATACAATTCCACAGTTCCTCACTTGGAAGCCTATTAAATGCTTTTTCAAAATCCACAAAGACACAGTGCTTCTTCATCGGCACTCTCACTCACTAGCTTCAACAACCCTTTCCCATATCTTCATGGTATGGCTCATCCACTTGATTCCTCTGTAGTTACTACAGCTCTGCACATCACCCTTATCCTTGAAGAACAGTACCAGTGCACTTCTTCTCCATTCCTCAGGCATTCTCTCATTCTCCAAGATTGTGTTAAACAATCTGGTCAAAAAGTCCACTGCTCTCTCTGCTAGACATCTCCATACCTCCACAGGTATGTCATCTGGACCAACTGCCTTTCCACTCTTCATCTTCTTCATAGCTGCCCTCACTTCGTCCTTACTAATACTCTGCACTTCCTGATTCACCATCTTCTCTCCATCTGACCTCCTCTCTATCATTTTCTTCATTCATCAGCTCTGCATAGTACTCCTTCCATCTTCTCAACACACTTTCTTCACTTGTTAAAACATTACCATCTCTGTCCTTAATCGCCCTAATCTGCTGCACATCTTTTCCAGCTTGGTCTCTCTGTCTCGCCAATTAATACAAGTCCTTCTCTCTTTCCTTGGTGTCCAGCCTCTCATATAACTCACTATAAGCCTTTTCCTTTACCACTTCTCTCTTTGCTATGCGCCTAGACTCCCAGTACTCCTGTCTACTTTCTTCATGTCCCTGGCTATCCCACTTTTTCTTTGCTAGCTTCTTCCTTTGAATACTTTCCTGTACTTGCTCATTCAACAACCAAGTCTCCTTGTCTTCTTTCCTCTGTCCAGAAGACACACCAAATACCTTCTTGACTGTTTCCCTCACCACCTCAGCTGCACTTTCCCAGTCATCTGGTAACTCTTCACTACCACCCAGAGCCTGTCTCAACTCCTCCTTGAACTCTGCACAACATTCATCCTTCCTCAACTTCCACCATTTAATCCTTGGTTCTACCTTCACTCACTTCCTCTTCTAGCTTTCCAAAGTCATCCTAGAGACCACCATCTGATGCTGGCTAGCTACGTTCTCCTCTGGCACCACCTTGCAGTCTCCAACCTCTTTCAGGTTGCACCTCCTGTATAAGATATAGTCCACCTGTGTGCACCTGCCTCCACTCTTGTAGGTCACTCTATGTTCCTCCCTCTTCTTGAAATATGTGTTCACCACAGCCATTTCCACATCCTTTTTGCAAAATCCACTACCATCTGTCACCCCACATTCCTCTCCTTTACACTGTACCTACCTAACACCTCCTCATCCCCTCTACCCCCACCACCTACATGCCCATTAAAATCAATATAGAATCAAATAAAATCAACTCTCACACTGGTCAAAAGCCAAGTAGAAGTGGTGGGTTTCAAGAAGGGATTTAAAAATTGTCAGTGAGGAGGCCTGTCTAATATGCAGTTGCAGTGAGTTCCACAAATTGGGAGCTGCCACTGCAAAAGCTGTGACACTACATCCAGCCTGACACGTGACACCAGAAACTAGAGTGGGCAGTAAAACATTGTTTTCAGCCTGGTGTTAAGTAACTCTTAAACATTTATGTGGGTTATAATTTTAAAGCATCCCAGAGTTTACCTTAGCTCCTGCAATGTTGTACTGAGTGATGCGCTCACTCCACCCTACAGCCAGTAACTGGTTATCATGCAGACAGCTCAACCCAGTGACTTCAGAATTGGTGATCGGCTCCAGCTTGTGCAAGATGAGGCCATTTAGGAGATTCCACACCTGCTTGGGAAGTAGTCAGATCAATTCTACTTGCATTAACACTCATTTATTTATTTCACACGTGGATATTTACAATTTCTGCACATACTGACAGCTATAAGATGTAGTATTAAACCTTAATAGTGCCATTACGAGCCCCTGTGATCAGTCTTCTGTGAGAGGAGTCCAGTGCCATACAGGAGAGCACCTCTTCTCCATGAGCATTTAAAATGTGAAGCGGCCTCTTCCCTGTCTCTACATCCCACAGAGAGACAGATGAGTCAGTGTGTCCAGTCACCACCTGCCTCAGGGTGGGGTTGTACAAAGCACAGGAGATGGATGGACCCCATTTACATTCTGTTCTGAATTTCCTTCCTCTATCTGTCAAACAGCCACTTCCCCTTCCTCTCATTTCTGCCAGATTGAGCACTGCCAGGTAATCTTTGCAGGCCACCACTAAATGAGGCTGTATCTCATCAGGAAGAGGAGGGCTAAGTAACAGGAAGTTGCCATGTTCTGGGATGCAACCTGGTTTCAGGCAGGGAAATTGTAGGCGAACTATTTTCAGACAACGATGGGTAGAAATGTCCCAAACCCTCAGTTCCTGACAAAGGAAGACAAACACACCTAGATTTACTAGAGCAAAAATAAGCTCTGTTGCCATATAACCACACATAAATTCAGAATATCGCTTTATGTTGAATTATAGCTGTATAAATGTATAGATTCTATTAAAAATTTATATTTGATAACTTACAGCATCTCTGGAGTAGCTGAAGACCTGCCCAACTTGTTGGTAGATTGCAACATCCAGTACAGTGGTGTGGTGACCCAGCAGTGTAGCTAAAGGACTTGTTGTTACGTATCGTGACCACAGTCTGACTTTTCGGTCACAACCTCCTGTAACCATCAACTGCAGGGACGCATTGTAGTCAAAACATTTAGCTCCCTGAAATGACACAAAAAAGACCAAGATGACATACAGAAGATTATGTTTTATGTACAACGTAGGTGAAAATATAAATGAACTGGTGTTGAATGTTTCTTTTTGTTCCTTTGAGAATTTTAGGACTGGGGAATTTTTTTTAAGTGTGGCCACAATGATAAAATGTTCAGACAGTTAATTGGAGTATAAACCTAGAGTACTCATTCAAAAAAGCCATTGTGAATAACAGGAAGCATCACCGCCCAGTTTTACTCATTTCTCAGCAGCCAGGGACTCTGTCTGCTGTTGCATATTGGGTGGGAGCAAACTTTAATAATCACTAACACATGCCACATTTTTTCTTCTATTTAAAACTGGCTTGATATAATGGCATTTAATGGCATTGTCACACAAGGACATTCAATGCTATACAAACATTTTTCCTTAAATAGAGTTAATTTTCAAATATCAGCCTGACCTAATAGGTCAGTGTCACCCAGACCACACTGCTGTGACCCACGTGTGCCACTGACCTTGATCCACATCAGAAGCTGAAAACAACAAAAGCCTGCCCATATTTCTCACTTTAAATTTTTAAAAATAATTTTACATATGCTACAAATATATTTCTGAAACCAAAATCTGGATATTTTAATAAGTGTGCTAATTAATAGCCACAATGTAAGACCACAAACTAAAAGCTTAATCAAGACTATACTGAACATCTGTGTTTCTGATCAATAGGGTCTAAAAAACAAGCACATGTGCCCACTATTTTATAAGTCTAGTTTAATTCAATAGAAATGCTATGACAACCTTTAGTTCAACATATAATTTTCACTGGGAGTGACCAGGATGGACAGGTTAAAAAAATAAGTACCTCAGAAGGACAGCTCAGACTGACCAGTTTGAAGATAAAATCAGAACGACAATGCTGAGATGGTTTGCATATGTGCAGAGGAGAGATGGTGATATACTGGACAAAGGATGTTGAACATGAAGCTGCCAGGCAGGAGGAAAGAGAAAGAGCACAGAGAAGGTTCATGGGTGTAATGAAGGCGAGCATGAAGAGGGTGTGACAGAAGAGGATGCAAGGGATAGGGTGAGATGGAGTCAGATGATCTGCTGCGGTGACTCCTAAAGGAAGCAGCCAAAATAATAAGGTCAGTCAAAATGACCCTCTGGTGTCAGTTACCTGCTTAAATTTAAAAATGTAGGGCTCCTGCTTCAGTGACACATTCATAAATACCACAGATGTGGTATCACTTTCTGATGATGTCATGATGATGTTGGTACTGGGTTCAAACATTATTCTGGTAAGCGGTTCCTGGTGGATGCTGGGAATGTGCTGGTAGGAGACCACTTCACTATGTTCACCAAGATCCTGTTGAGAACATGGGCAGCTGTGTAAAACCAATGACTACAAGCAATTTTTGGGGAAAAATTACAGTGTAATCAACAACTTGCCACTGCTTCTTGCTTCACTGTTTCTGCAACAGAGTTCAGTAAATACAGGAGGGAAAACCTACCGGGAAAAAGATCCTCTGTGGGCCTTTGCCTGTCTTTGATGGATTCTTGAAAAGACCCTTAGATGGGTTCAGGAACCACATCAGGTGCACTCCTCCTTTTTCATCCCCCAGTAGCAGCAGAGGAGGCTGCTCTAGACTCTTGGAGGAAAAATAATTTATGTTAAAGTGATGCATTTAGTGAAGTTATCCAGCTATAACAATAACATCTCATATAAACAGTCCTACCTGTGCATCATGCCAGTAACACAGAGCGGTTGGCACACTACGAAACCCTGTGAGCAGTTAGGGAACAAAGATTTAATGACAAGGCTTGTCCCGTTTAGCTGAGCATTGTTAGCAACTTATTTTCAGAATCAGAATCCTTTATTAACCCTGGGCGGAAACTGCTTATTGTACCATATAGGTGAACATCCTCCCACAAGCTGGTCGAAGAGACAGTAACAAAGTGTAAGTCCCTGCAGTCAGTTGCTATGGCAATCTTATGGACGTTACCCATATACACAGCATCAGTGGTCCAACCTCTGAACCTCCTTGTGTTGGCCACTTCCACTGTTGGGTCTCCAGCAAGCTGGTTTAAATAGAAATGTGTGAGTGAGTGTGGAATTGTGCTGTAATTTCACGTGGATGTTAAAGTAGTAACATGATGTCACTCACCCCTAAAGTTTTGAGGATGTGTAGGCTGCTGTTCCAGACGGTGATCTGACCCCCCTTACTGACACTAATATAGCGGAGTGGAGGTGGATGGGAAACAGCAACCACACAAATTGTTGGCTCCCGCTGCAGAGCAATAAGTACAAGTCGAGTGTAATCAATTAAAAAAAGTTTGCTGAAGGAAAGAAAGTAATGCTTGTAGAAAATAAATTAGAACTCAGAGCTAAAAGATGGAAAATATAAGATGCTTCATCCTTCATCCATTACACTAATGGAACACTTTATTCATTATCATTTATTAGGACAGCTGAATGTGTTTTTTTATACTTACTTTTCGTTAGGTAAAGAAAGCAGCAATACCATTTCTAACACCCCACAAGCTCCACCATACCTCATTAGATTTTTTTCACTGAAAATATTTTAGTGGGAATATATCTGAATATCTTCAAGGTCAGGTGAAAATAATAAAAACAGTGGTTGCAAACTTGTATTTAAAGTCACATGAAAAAGAAAGTTTTCGCAGGACTCCATGCAGTCATGTGAAAAACTAAGTGCACCCCGTTATTCAATAACATGTAGAACTATATTTAACAGCAATAATTTGAAGTAATGGTTTTCTGTATGACTTCATCAGTTTCCCGCATCCTTGTGGAGGAGTTTTGGCCTTAGCATTGAAGTTGACAGGCAATAGTTTATGCACAGCTCTCATAAGATCCTGCCACAGAATTTCTGGTCTGGTCTGGACTTTGACTGGAACATTGCGAAAGCTTGATTCTTTTCTTTTTCAGCTATTCTGTTGTCCTGTTACATGACCTCATGTGAGCCAGGCTTTAACTGTTGGATAGATGGCCTCATATTTAACTCTAGAATAATTTGGTATATACAGGAGTTCTTGGTTGAGTCAGTTGCTGTGAGAGGCCTAGGTCCTGTGGCTGTAAAACAAACCTAACTCAGCACCCGTCTACCACCTTGTTTTACAGTTGGTATGTAGTCTTTGTGCTGATATGCAGAGGCCTGAAGAGTCGGAGATATAGCTCTCTGTTTTTTTGGGTTTTTTTGCAGTTTCTCTGAGCATTGTATGGTCTGACCTTGGGTTGAATTTGCTGAATGTTCACTTCTAGGAAGAATGTGACATTGTGATAACACACACTTCAATGCTCCAGACCAGCAAACGAGTTTCAGGTTCCTGGTATATTGTAGGCTGGCTCACTGTAACCACCATGGCTCACTGAGACACTAAAACCATTGGGGTTATTAGATTCACCTCTAACTTTAAGTGGCCAAAATATCTTACAGAGGAATAAAGCACATTTTTTGGCCACAGGATTTTCCAAAATAAGCTAACAAGCTAACATACATTAATTTGGCTAACATGGTGGCCACCTATCATTCTTTTCTGGAGCCAGGTCTATGGCCAATTAATCTCTTTGCTTTAATGGTCTCTGCCATCTTCTGATAACTACTTCTGTCACTTTAGCTTGCTAGTGTTGTAATTTCTTCAAAAGTTACATAGTTTCTAATGTTACCTGTGTGGCATAGAGTAGTTAAGACTATTCCCTTAAGTTGAATGAAGAACAAAAAATAATAACACGTTTCTAAAGTTAAAAAAGGTACTACAAACTCTGTGGAATATCTAATAGAGCTGGGGTGGATGGTCTGTTATAATAAATAATCATTTTTATATTAAAAGTAGTAATTTTATACAAAGTTCCAAAAGAAATTCAGCTGCAGCTTTCAGATCTGAAAGTTTAAACAAACAACATTACCAAAGCTATTTTCATATGATAAACATCATTAATATGAGCATAAATTAATCATATTTGATATATTTTATATATGCTGTGTGTGCCAAACGCAGTAATTGTTGAGTCATTTATATTCTGGCTAAACATAGATAGTATAAAATACACTGTGGAGTTATAATTTATATATGTGAGATTGAGAGTCACAGGCCCACAACTGATCATAATTCCTTTTGTTGCCATGATTTTTTTTAATCTTTTTTGATTGCCAAATTATAATCACTAAGCCTGTACTTGATTAGAATATATTTTTGCTTTTTAGAGACATAATCAGCCAATTTATGATCTTATATCTAAATAATATCCTAACCTACTTTGACTTTTAGGTTCTTTTCCCAGTCTCCCAAATAGGTTTCTTTACATTGTTTTATAATGGTTACTTTGATTGGTGTTTGGATGCCCGTGTTGCTGTCAGACTGGCAAGATTGTGTCTAAGAGGGCAGTTATCCTCTCTCTTCCGGGCCCAGGTCTGTATTTTGAATGCTTTAGAAAATTGAGTTCTATTTTTTAAAATGTAAATTATGATTAGTAGACAATTCTGCATAGTAGTTTAAAAATTAGGACATCTGAACAAAATGCACCAGAGTTACCTTGTTATGAGAGCAATGTCTGATCAGAGGCTGGGCCTCCAGCAGAGCAGCTGTGGGAATGGAGGCCCGCTGTCTCTCAGTGTACTCCAGGAGCAAGTAGGAACAGAGCTGCTGCCATGTTATTTGTCCAGTGCATCTGATGTCTACCTGGACATGGAGAATGCAAGAGTTACAGCAGCATTACTTCATTGTATTATTTTGTGACTGTGAGGTGTGTGCTTTATCATGGACTGCAATATAACCTATGTGCAGTAAAATTTTCAAAAAACAACTCAATTTCTTTTTACCTCATTGAAGAATCTCTGGCCCCATGAGTCCTCAATATCTGGATCAATTACAGACTTCAGAACCTGCAAAAACTCCTCAAATTTTAATCCATGTTCTTCACTTGCAGCTCTATTCCTTCCGTTTGACTTGTTTTCTTGTGCCTGAAGTCCAGCTTTTGAACAGGTAAAAGCATTTCTCAGGAGCTGCAGGTGCTCTGGGCTGAGTTTCTCTGCAGGGCTGAGACCACAGGCTGGATCACTGCAAAGAGCAGAACATAAATGATCAGTAAAGGGAAACACTGTTGAGCAGAAGAGATCTCTACTGGTTAACAGGTTTGTATTTATCTTCATCCTCATTTGTCCTTGTTTTTTCACTGATGTAGGAGCAGGTGCTATTCTGTATCATGATGCTACTCATACAACTGTTGTAAAATTAGCCCTAGTAGTGCATTAATGCTGACCATGAGCCAGGACTTGAGCCCCATGTCTGAAACATAATTGCCTCATAAGCAATAAAGAACTGCTAAGTTCAGCGTCTTGGCATCATTTTAGTTTTTGTTGCCATTTAATGAGGCCATCAGGCCTCTCAGATAGTGTAAAAAGTCTGACTGAAGAAGGCATGTAGCACTCCCATGTGGTAGCTTTGGTACAACACACTTCCAATCTGATTTTTCTTAAATAGAAGGAATAAGCAGTGAATGGATGTGTAAGGTTTGGGGCATGTGTTTCTAAGAAAAGTTTTTCTTTTCACCAGTATCTCCTGTGTGGACCTGTTGCTCAGGGAGACTAACCATAAGTCAAACGTCTCATCATTATGAGGTTTTTTTCTGGATCAGCAGGGCATGCATGAGTGGTTCTTTACATTATACACATTTCTCACAATCAACCAATGGAACAACAAAATTATTAAGTAACAAAGAGGCTGTTGTGTCTGAGGTTAAACTTCCATCAAAGGATGGAAAAAGTGTTTGAGTGGAGAAATATGTGAAATTAAGAAGGCAGTTTGATGCCAGTGTAGAACTTCTTTTGCCTTTTCATGATTTTCTTAATGTTTTGGGTGGATAGAAGAATGAAGGGAAGGACAGACAATGAAAACAAAATCAACTTGTTTTTCCTACTTATGGAACGATAAATTAGAAATTTCTCTGGGCATGTAGTGTCCAGAGGTGATGTTAAACCAAGATCCATATGCTGCAACAATTCATGTACAGTTAATATTTGTCAAGACCAAATAGATAAGATAAAACTGAAATAAAACTTACCAAAACCTGCTGTGTGGCACCTCTTTCTTATAAAGTGTCCACAGATTTTTTTGGTTGCTGAAAGGATCCATTGTAACAATTAATTCTAACTTTATTGTGTTTTGATCTCTCCTTTAAATTCTTCCTAATTCTTTCATATTTACTTTAAGTTCTCCAGGCCAACATGACAAAAAAGAAAGCAGCCAGAATTTCTGTGTAAAAGAGTTGAAACCAGTCAGAGATCCTCACTCTGCTTTGAGCCTAACCATGCATAGCCTTTGTCTCTGCTCCTGCTGCTATCTTGTCATGCAAACGGCAAACAAAGCTTATTATCTTCAGTCAGGGAAGGAATGTCCACATTCACAGACCCATATTCTATCCGTCACAAATGTTTGACCTCACCAAAAAAGGAAAGTCAACACATTACTGAAGAGACTACCAAGGAGACTGGGGAGTTTCCAAAATAAATCTCTTGGGGTAACAGAGCCACAAACCCCACAGGCAAACCCTCGGTGGGTTAATCATTTAAAGAAGCAAAGTAAGTCACCACCCAGGAAAGGTAAAATTTGGTACCTCTATCAAGATTAGATAGGATGTAGTGCAGAAATAGTTGAGATTAAGTCTAGAGTACCTCTATTCTAAAATCAAAAGGGTTAAAGCAACAAGTCCATACTAAACTCTAACTGATGTAGTTTAATCATTGCCAGCCAAGCAACACAGTTAGGTTTACCCCTTCAATGAGCATGAGCTATCCAGAGTGGCCACTATGTTTAATGAATATACCTAAGTTGCATTGGTGTCTAGTCTGCTGAGCAAATCTTTGAACTTAGTGTACTTTTAGACCTGCAATAGCATTTACAGTGCTTTGTGAATGTATTCATACCACTTGAACATTTCCACATTAGAACCACAAACGTAAATGTATTTTATTGGGATTTTATGTGATAGACCAACACAATGTAGTTCATAATTATGAAGTGGAAGGAAAATGATTAATGGTTTGCTAAATTTTTTACAAAAAAAAATCTGAAAAGTGTGGTGTGGAAATGTATTCAGCCCCTGAATCAATACTTTGTAGAACCATCTTTCACTGCAATTACAGCTGCAAGGCTTTTGGGATATGTCTCTACCAGCTTTGCACATCTAGAGAGTAAAATTTTTGCCCATTATTCTTTGCAAAATTGCTCAAGCTCAGTCAGATTGCAAGGAGAGCATCTGTGAACAGCAATTTTCAAGTCTTGCCAGATTCTTAATTGGGTTTAGGTCTGGACTTTGATTGGGCCAGTCTAACGCATGAATATGCTTTGATCTAAACCATTCCATTGTAGCTCTGGCTGTATGTTTAGGGCGATTGTATTCCTGGAAGGTGAATCTTCATCCCAGTCTCAAGTCTTTTGCAGACTAACAGATTTCATCAAAGATTGCCCTGTATTTGGCTCCACCCATCTTCCCATAAACTCTGACTAACTTCCCTGTCCCTGCTGAAGAAAAGTATCCCCACGGCATGATACTTATACCACCATGATTCATGGTAGGGATGGTGTGTTCAGGGTGATGTGCAGTGTTAGTTTTCTGCAACACACAACGTTTTGCATTTAGACCAAAAAGATCAGTTTTGGTCTCATCTGACCAGAGCACCTTCTTACACTTGTTTGCTGTGCCCCCCACATGGCTTGTGACAAACTGCAAATGGGATTTCTTATGGTTTTCTTTCAACAAGGGCTCTCTTCTTGCCACTCTCCATAAAAGCCAGATTTGTGGACTACATGACTATTAATTCTCCTGTGGACAGATTCTCCCACCTGAGCTGTGGATCTCTGGAGCTCCTCCAGAGTTACCATGGACCGCTTGGCTGTTTCTCTAATTAATGCTCTTCTTGCCCGGCCTGTCAGTTTAGGTGGGTGGTCATGTCTTGGTAGGTTTGCATTTGTGCCGTACACTTTCCATTTTTGGATGATGGATTGAACAGTGCTCCATGAGATTTTCAAAGCTTGGGATAATTTTTTTTTATGCCTTAACTCTGCTTTACACTTCTCCACACCTTTATCCCTGATGTGCCTGGTGCATTCCTCGGGCTTTGCTCATTAACGTTCTAACAAACCTGTAAGGCCTTCACAAAACAGCTGTATATACACTGAGATTAAATTAGATTCAGGTGGGCTCTATTGACTAATTAGGTAACTTCTGAAGGCAGTTAGTTGGACTGGATTTTATTTAGGGATTTCAGAGTAAAGGGGGCTGAATTCATATGCATGCCACATTTTTCAGATTTTTATTTATAAAAAATTTTACAAAACCATCAATAATTTCCTTCCACTCCACTATTATACACTAGTTTGTGTTGGTCTATCACATAAAATCAAAGTAAAATAATTTACATTTGTCATTGTAATGTTACAAAATGTGGAAATGTTCAAGGGGTACGAATACCGTCGGAAGGCACTGTATAGCAACCAGCTAAAACACTGATAAAAGATCATCAAATCATCTGAGACTATCAATGAAAAAACTGACTCACAGAATGTTCTATGACACTGTATGGGCAAAGGTACTGGGCCACTTGCACATTACACCTGCAGGAACTTTTATGACATCCCATTCCTAATCCATCAATATTAATACAGAGTCAGTACCCTCTTTGCAGCTATGACAGCTTCCATTCTTTTGGGAAGACTTTTTGCAAAATTTGGGAGTGTGCCTGTGGGAGATTGTGCCATCCAGAAAAAAGATTTGTGAGATTAGACATTGATGTTAGATAAGAGGGGCTGGCTCACAATCTCTATTTTTGTTAATCTCAAAGGTGTTTGATGAGGTTGAGGTCAGGGCTCTGTATGGGCCAGTCAAGTTCTTCCACATCAAACCGACCCAGCCATGCCTTTATGGACCTTGCTTTGTACACAAGGGCACAGTCATGCTGGAATAGGAAAACGGCTTTCCACAAAATGTTCCTACAAAGTTGGAAACATAGAAATGTCCAAAATCCCTGGGTAAGCTGAAGCATTAAGATTTCCCTTCACTGAAAATAATGGGATTACACTAGTCCCAGAAAAACAACCCCATAACATGATCTCTCCTTCACAAAACTTTACAGTGTGCAGAATGCAGACAAGCATGTAATGTTCTGGCATTTGCCAAAGCCAGATTCGTCCAATTCAAAGTTTTTGTGCTAATGTTAATGCCAGAGGAGGTTTGAAACTCTACACTTCTTGAGTCAGTAGAGTGCACTGTGCACTACTCACCACAGCACTCAGCTACCCAGTTTGGTAACTTTATGGTCTGCTACTTCATGACTGAGTTGCTGTGGTTTCTAAACGCTTTCACTTTGCAATAATATCACTTAAAGCTGATGGTGGAATATCTAGGACAGAATAAATTTTGTGAATTGGCTTATTTCAGGGTTGGAATCCTAATGAAGTACCACACTCGAATTCAGTAAGCTCTTTAGAATAAGCCATTGTTTCACCAATGTTTCTAAAGGCAGACTGCATGACTAGGTGCTAGATTTAATGCACCTGGAGGTGACCCAATACTTTTTTCATGTAATGCACTTTAAAATATGATATCTTACACTTTGCATATAGGGTTTATATATTTCTCTTTCATAGTTATATTTTTATATATTTAAAGGAGTGTCTGTAACGTAAGCAATTTCCCCCAGGGGATTAGTAAAGTTTTCTGATTCTGATTAAATACAAATGCTGGTGTCCAGTGCCATACAGGTTTTATATTAATGTCTGTCATTGCAGTTGTGAACTGCTACTGGAACAAAGACAGATCTATTTGTACCATTACAACCATGTAGGTGGATGTGCATTTAGAAAAGAAATCATGTGTTTAGCTTAAAGAGGCGTGTATTTGGTAAAACTGATATATTAGCAGCTGTTGTTCCTCATATATACTTTTATATTTAGTAATGTGGTAGTTCTGATTTCCAACAATGTGTGTATATGTATAATATATGTATACATATGTGCATGTATGTATGCATGTATGTATGGATAGATAGATAGATAGACACTGATCAGGCATAACATTATGACAGCTGACAGGTGAAGTGAATAACACTGAATATCTCTTCGTTGTGGCACCTTTTAGTGGGTGGGATATATTAGGCGACAAGTGAACAGTTTGACCTTAAAGTTGTTGTCTTAGAAGCAAGAAACTATTTTAATACTTATATTTCTTAATGTTACTAATGTAAATGACTATTTCTCCCTGCATCTGAAGGTGTGGCAGCTCTGCAATTTCCTTATACATTGGATAATGGCTATAAAGACTCCTAATTCTAATTCTAAATATAATTCTGATAGTTGTCTTAGGACCATGAGAAGGTTATATCCCGGTACAGCCACTAGGTGACGCCACAGCAAAATATTTGACTTAATTTGATTTGATTTTTTTCTCCTGTATTTAACTCCTTCTTTTTCTTCTTTCGGCTGCTCCCGTTGGGGGTCGCCACAGGGGATCATGTATTATGAATCTGCATTTGGATTTGGCCAAAAATTTTACGCCGGATGCCCTTCCTCCCCATTTACCCAGGCTTGTAGCCCCTGTGGCTGGGTTTCTCCTGTACTTAACAATAAAAAACAAAAAAACAAAATGAGACATTGACTTAATTTTAATCAGTCACTAAAATGACGTTCAATTAAAACATGTGACGCTTCAAGCTTTCAGGAATGTGTACAGCTGAGAAGCCAAATCATTTCCCAGTGAACTCTTTCCTTTCTCCAGCTGTGCTTTGCCATCTCCACTCGTACCCACAGAAGGCAGCAGTGTTTCACGCTGGAGCGCAGAGAAATTATACACCCGTGATCCGCCCTCGTTTCCCCTCGTTGCTGAGTCCTGAGAATATACTTCCACAGCCCTGCCCTGCCAGCTTTAGTGATGGGGCTGTGAAGATGCCAGAGTAGACTTTAACTTTTCCTTCCTTAACTTCACCAATTTAGTCCCCCTTTTTTTTTTTCAACACTTTTTTGGGGGCCATGTTACGGGTTGTAGTAGAGTCGGCTAAGGGTCTACCTAAAAAGACCCTTGGAAATCCTGACCCAATTACCACTGTGATTTTTAAAGGTAGGTCTCTTTTCTCTAAGTTTATAAAAGTTTAGATGTGTTTTCATCTTGGGTAAAAGAAATAATAAAAGTAGCATGATAATTTGTAGCAGTATGAGTGCGTATTTAGAAAATTGGAAGTTTGAAGTTACCTGATTTAATAGTCTTCTCACTAACTGGTTGTAACTCTAAGCACACATTATAAAGAAGTGCTGTTCTGCATGTACAGAGGGGGAGTAATAAGATTTGGAATTTAAAAAGTTTAGGCCTCAAGTAAAGGTCTAGTCCAGAACAGTTTAGCTGTTGTGTCATAGAATTTCCATAGATTCATATCTGGGGAGTGACTTGCTTGAATAGGATACATTGAAATGAGCTCAGATGAAAAACAAGACCAGAGTGAACAGATAGGTTTGAATTTGTACTGAGATTAACCTTCAGCTGCAGAATTAAAATCATATCACAAAGTCCTGTACATGATATTAAAAGTATCTGCAGTATTGACACCAGCATTGCTCATGTTATAAAGCTGTTATTCTTATTTACTGATAAAATAAGTTTTGGAAAAGTTAATACATGACAGCGAAAGGAGAAATTTCCAACACTTAAAAATGTTTCACTTTCAGATGAAAGGAAGAAAACAAAATCCATTAACAATGAGGTGAACCCTGTTTGGAATGAGGTAAATGACACGGACAAGCACTCGTACCTCTGCAAACATCTCTGCCTTACACTTTTACTTGGTTGTTTAATTAGATCAGTGACCAGGAATGGAGCAGTAATTGATTTATTGTAAATTTCCCATGATTTAATTGCAGTCCCATACATCATATGGTAAACATACAATCATCATGTGAGTGTCACGGTCTGTATTTACCATGACAGTAAATTATGATGTTACTGATATCACTGAGTAGGCATTTTTGGTGTTGTGTTTTGTACTTAATGATTTGTCAGATCATTATTTGTAATATATATACTGTTCTTTGATAAAAATTTGCTTATTTAAGACACGACTGCAATTGAGGTACTGTATCTGATGGAGTGTATTCCTCATTTCTTCTTGTAGGTGCTTGAGTTTGATCTGAAGGGAAATCCACTGGACTCCAGCTCCTGCATAGACGTGATTGTAAAAGATTATGAAACTATTGGGAAAAATAAGTAAGTGCAATGCTGAGGCTGAGCTCCCTGTTAGCTTTGGTTTATGCTTTGTGCAACAGTTGTTGCAGTGATAAAAGAGAGGATGTATGCCTCACCTTACTTAATCACTTGGCCTTGTCTGAACAAGGAGCTTCTAGGAATTGAGTCTGTTTAATCAGGCAGCAGGTTAGCCAACAGAAGCGTAGGGGTGTATGTATCTTTTCTTTGATGTCAGTTTTTGAAACTGTTAACTCACTTGCAGGACTGACATTGCGACTTGAGCTCTCCATTGTCTACCTATTATTTACACATGCAAAGGCTGTTTCTTAGAAGCAGAATTAGAATCAACATATAAGCATATAGACACTGACACACTAAAATAAATGAAGATGAGTTTGATATTTTAATTTTAGTGTTTCAGTTATGTGTCTGGTTCTGTCTACCCCCCTCACACCCTGATTGCCATGCTGAGACTTGCAGGACTGTGTGGGATGCCTGATCCTGCTTGTGCAACAATGGATTCTTCTCTCTCTCTCTCTCTCTCTCTCTCTGGGATTTGTGTACCACTGTGTGACAGAGAACAGAAAAAATTCTGAAATGTGGTGTAATCATATGTTATAATGTTAGCTGTTTTAATACTGTCTGAGTAAGATGTGCTGTAATTCTAAGCTGCTTTAAAAAAATCTCAAGGATTTTACTTCCAACCAAAGCCAGAGTCACATATGGGACCTATTTAGACCAACCACAAAAAATGTGTCCTCAACATTGCTAATTACCCCGATCAGAGTCTTGTTTATGGTAAGAAAACAAATGACATGGAAGCTCTTGTTTCTTATGAAACAAACTATATCAATTTATAGATGGATTTTCTGTACACATTCTTTACTGAGTAAAAGTTTCCCTTGTGCATGGTACAGTTTACTGAGGGAGGGGCTTTGCAAATGTGTGTCTCCAGCACATGAGTCCCTGTTAAACTGAGCAAAGTTTTCCACTGGGCTGGCCCTTCTGACACACTCGACAAAGATCTACACAGTGGAAGCAGAGGAGGACTTTTCCTTCTCAAATAGCTTTCCAGATACTGTTATGGGTAATCCCTGTCGTCGTGACAACAAGAGAGAAAGAAAAAGGTAGTCTGAGTCTTCCCAACTGATTAGATTTTAGGAAGGAATGAGACAATTGTAGGACAAAGTATCCAAGCAAAAATAGCAATCATGAAATTTCTGCCTGTGTTTTCTTTTGTACATTTGGTGCAGTTAGTTCAATTTTAGCTATTTTAGGTCTACAGCCTAGCTGTCAGCTTACACACAGCATGTATGCATACTGAAATGCTAAAAGTGCCATTAAGCTGATTATTATCAGGTAAGCTTAATAATCTGTATAGACAAAAGTATTGGGTCACACTTCTTAATCACTGAATTTGGGTGTTTCATTCACTTTCATTGCCAAGCACCTGGCCATGCAGTCTGCCTTCACAAATATTTGTGAAAGAATGGGTTGTTCAAAAGTGTTCACTGAATTTGAGCATGGCACTGCAATAGGATGCCACAGTTGAAACAAGTCAGTTGGTGAAATTTCTTCCTTCCTAGACATTCACACAGCAACTCAGCTACAAAGTGGCAGACCGCATAAAGTTACCAGTGGGGTCACCAAGTACTGCATAAAAGTTGCCAACATTCTGCTGACTCAGCAACTACAGAGTTTCAGATCTCCTCTGGTATTTACATCAGCCCAAAAACTGTGCACCGGGACCTTCATGACATGGGTTTCCATTGCCGAGCAGCTGCACGCAAACCTTACAACACCAAGCACAATACCAAGCGCCAGATGGAATGATGTAAAGCATGCCATCACTGGACTCTAGAGCAGTGGGAACATGTTTTTTTTGGTGTGATGAATCACATTTCTCTATCTTGCAGTCTGACGAGTCTGAGAAAACAGATGAGTCTACGTTTGTAAATGCCAGGAGAACATTACCTGCCTGACTGTATTGCGCCACCTGTAAACTTTGGTGAATGAGGCATAATGCTATGGGGTTTGTTTTTCTGAGATTAGCCTGGTTCCCTTAGTTACAGTGAAGGTGAATCTGAATGCTTCAGCTTACCAAAACATTTCGGACAGTTTTGTTCTTTCAACTTTGTAGGAACAGGTTGTGGAACACCCTTTTCCTGTTCCATCATGCCTGTGCCCCAGTACACAAAGCAAGGGTCATAAAGACATGTTGGATAAGCTTGGTGTGGAATTCTGGCCTGCGTAGAGCCCTGACCTCAACCCCACTGAACATCTAACTCCAACTAAACTAGAATGGAGATTGTGAGCCAGGCCGTCTCATCCAACATCAGTGTCTGACTGTACAAATGGTCTTCTGGACGAATGGGCAAAAATTCCCACAGACAAACTTCAAAATCTTATAGAAGTCTTCCCAGAAGATTGGAAGTTGTTGAAACTCTATGTTAATTTCCATGGATTGAGAGTGGTATGTCATAAAAGCTCCTGTAGGTGTAATTTGTAGGTGGCTCAATACCTTTGTCCATATAGTGTAAGTGCAAATATCCTCAAATTAGCTTAAGTTGAAGCCCTCTTGATCTGATGATAGTGGTTGATCAAGTCGGGGGATGATCCAGCCTGTTTTCATTTTTTGGGTGTTAGATATTTCCATTTCAGCATCAGTATGATTCATTTATGCCCAAATAGTTTTTTTGTCAGTGGACCTTGACATCCCAGGTTATGGAATTAAACAGGGTTGTCACTCCCAATTTTTCATTTTTCAGCATGCAAGGTTATTGTTTTGAATGGGCATATTTACACTCTGAATCATCATAGTCTGTACTAAATTTTGTCAAGGTCCATTTGGTGGATGTGGCGAGATTTTAAAAAAAAGTAAAACCTTTTATCCTGCTGATGGGACAATGGAGGCAGAGTAAGACTATTGACAGTTATTACGGTTTATCCCCTGCAGACATTAAATATCTATAGTATATTTCATAGCAGTCCTTTCAGTATTTGAGAGGATCTTGCAAATTTCATGAATGAACTACAGTAATGTCAGACTGGTGTTGGAGCCAGATGAAAAGGCAGGGCATCACCAGAGTCAACAGGGTTAATCCCCAGGGAAGCATAAATGGTTTAATTCTAGTTTATTGATTGTAGCTGTTGTTGGGATATTTTAGTCTTGATCAAAGTGGTGCACAAGTGGAAAGATCTGTAAAGCCATGCTACCACCATGCCTATTACAGTCTGTACTATCACACCTATCATCCACTACAGTCAAAACTAACAGGGTGAGCAGTATGGTTAACTGTGGCTCACGAACCTTTGTGAAGCCCATTTGAAACCTTGTGGTCTGAACTGCCATTAGTTCACCTGCTTTGCGTTCCCTTTAAACTTTAAATTCCTTATCTAGTAAGACTGAAACAGAGCTGCTGACTTTTAGAAATCACTGAATGCTTAATTACAAGACAATAACAATAAAATGACCACATTATAAAATTTGATAGTGCATATTTGAAATCAGAAATAGAGATAGCCAAAACTACAATTTCTCGTAGTTTAAGGCTGAAGAATTCTTTAATCTCAAACCTCAATCTCAAAGTAGTTTTATTTTCTGTCAGAGATCAGTGGATCCGTACATATATTTTTTACCCACATTTCACTTGTTGATGAAAACATATTTCTGGACTTTTCAGCTAAATCTGAAATGTGTAGTAATATTTTAATACTGAAATAATCCCATTCACTGTCCTAACGGTGTGAAAGGAAATCAGTGTTGACAGAGGCTGGGTGTTGCTTTTTGAACGAAAACCTTGCCAAGGACTTTCAAGGCTGTTTGTGATGAAAGTCACTTATTTCCATCAACAGATCGTTAATTATAATGTTGAACTGAGATAAATGACAACTTCATAATGCCTGGGGAAGTGGAAAGGCCGAAAGTTACACTTGTGTATTTGGTTGGTTACAGAAAGATTTAACATCCTGGCAAGAGACAGAAAACCCCTTCACACAATAATGATGCAATATGGATTTTGCCTTGTCTGTGGGTGAGAACAATATTTAGAACTGACCAATATTTCTTTCGTTCTGATTCAATGCTTACAAAGTCAGTTTTGCTTGTTCTGTTTGTTTAAATGGGAAGTTGGTCTAAGCATTAAGTCCTTACTCTGCAACAAACTACAGCTCCAATAATTTTCCCAAACCTTACTGTAGATGTTGAGTATGTGCTTGTCATGGTGTAATACTCATATTGTAAAACTTAATCTTTTTTAATATTTAAATGCTCTTATCAGAACTGAGCTAAACCCAGCAGTTATGCAAAGTTCTGTGTATGAATCAGGCACCATCCAAGCTGTCCCCTAAATGGTCCGACATTTGTAGATTGTAGTTTGGCAGAACTTTGCAAGTAAAAGCTCCATCCACAGACACTTACTACCTAAGGTCACTTTCCGTTAAAAATAGTCTGTTCACATGATTGCTTAGTACTCCATTTAATAAAACCCATACAAGGGTTTTTGGGTACAAAGTGTTTTTTAGGCTACATGTTTTTTTCATGAGTCATTTAATCTCTGAGGAGTTAGCCTCCTAGTGTTAGCCTCCTTTCTCATGTACAATACACAGTTGAAACCAGAAGTTTACATACACTGTGTAAAAAGACGCAAACACTTTTTTCTTACTGTCTGAAATTAAATTAGATTAGGTCAGTTAGGATTGCCAAAATTATTTCTATTTGCTAAATGCTGCAATAATGAGAGAGAGAATATTTTAGAGAGAATTTTATTAATTTCTTCAAAGTCAGAAGTTTACATACATTTCCTTAGTATTTGGTAGCATTGCCTTTAAACTGTATGACTTGGGTCAAGCGTTTTGTGTGATTTTATCTTGCAAGAATTCCTATGTCAGGAATGCTGCCAAAATAAAATTACTCTGTCCACCCAAAGAAAGATGACTTACATAATATTCGTATCACATCATTGGCTTATTTTGTTACTATGGTGCTCAATAAGGTGGGATTTATTCCAATCAGAGAAAAACAGATGTTTTAACTCTCTGGGCTTTTATAGGTTTAATTACAAGTTTTGAATTTTAAGATAATGTTTTGCTTCTCAGGGCTAATGGTGTGTTGCTGCTTTCAGTCATTCTTGTAATTGTGAGAAAATAAACAAGACACACATTAAGCTGTGTTGTTTTTGGCTGTACACCAAGGCAGACATAACCATCCATCACAAGCAATGACAGGGTAACTGGAAATCCTAAGAATGTATAACAGGTTTTTTTGGGCTGATCTCACATAGAATTCCACATGATATCATTTGATTTTTGCTTTTAATTTCTTAAAGGGACAAGTTGATTGAGGAACATGAGTGTGATTTTCTTGACAACCATTTTATTACTTGGGTTAAAGATTACTTGAGTTCTGTGGAAATGCTGCAATTAATATTACTGCCAGAAAATGTTGGACTCATTCATGGATGCAAAAGGCTTAATAGACAACCTGATTGGTTTACTTATTAAATGATAAGGTGGAAGCGAAGTATTTGTTAGCCGGATGTTTCAGGTAATAATGCTATAGATTTTACCAGGTTATGCTGTTTTGCTATTTTTAAAATAGCAAATAGCTAAGTTTGAACATCTTCACAATAACCCTCACTTTTTAAATGACTCCCAAATGGAAGATAATTCATATCATTGCTCGGTGCAGGAAGTTGCTCCTGTTCAAAACAGAGGCTGGTAGACTGCATATTGTGGTGACTGTGTGGTGATTCATGGGGCTGTGTTTATTTGACTGAGGAGGCCAGGTTTGTTAGCTCTGGGTGGTGACCTTCTCCATGCCCCTTTTGTGACTGTAGACTTCACTGAGCACACATACAGGATTTCATTTTTGTGTAGTTTGTAATCTCGTTACTGATATGTTTGACTGACTGACTGAAAAGCATGTGGTTTTCCTGATTCAATCAGGAAATGGTCGCAGTGTCACAGGCATCTCTCTTCAGTTGGAATATTTTATGCATAAAGAATAAGGCTATCTGGCATTTAATACAACTCTGTTTTTGTTTTTTATCAAGATTCATTGGGTCTACTAAAATCTCTTTGAGAGACCTAGCCTCTGGCCAATTGAGATCGCTGCCATCTAGAAATGTTCCCTTGGCCACTGAAAGTGGACAAAATACTGGAGTAAGTTTTCCTCACTTAATATAAATTTTAAAATGCAAGAGAAAGAAATGCTACTTCCTTAAAGAAATAAAATAATAGACTAGCCATTGATTTCCTTCCAGGCTGTAATCAATCTTCTGATTGGCTATGATCCTCCAGCTAATGCTGCACCAAACCCCAATGATCCTCAAGCAGAAGAATCTAAAGTGGATGCTGGTATGTTTATGTAATTCTCAATGATACCACACAGCACATGATATATCTACTGGTAGTATTAAATTTGATTAGAGGTGTTACATGTATTTGATGAGTGAGCATCCTGTCTTTCTGCTGTTTAGGAGGTGATAATGTTGGTGAGGAGGTTAATGAGACTCAACCAGATGGGGGCCAAAGTGGCACTGCAGGGGTCCCCTCATCCTCTCGTCAGTCAATTCGTAAGCGACTGACCGGTGCACAGAATCGCCACCGACTTGCAAATAAACCTCAGGATTTCCAGGTCAGTTGTTTTAAGTGCCACTTGATTATCAGTGAAGATCAATAACTGCAGGAAGTTTGAAATGGACGCTTTAGGATCAGAACCTCGTTTTCTTGTTTTAAATTGAGATTAAAATGAAGCGCTTAATCTGTATATGACTGATTTGATATGTCATTAAAATATTTATTAAATTATTTATTAAGATGCAAAGAGTAGAGATAATGAATGTGGATGAGTTTAAATACTTGGAATCAACATCCAAAGCAATGGACAAAGCAAAAGAGAGGTGAAGAAGCGAGTGCAGGCAGGGTCGAGTGAGTGGAGACGAGTGTCAGGGGTGCTTTGTGACAGAGGGATAGCAAGAATGAAGGGGAAGGTTTACAAGATGGTAGTGAGGCCTGCCATGATGTATGGTTTGGAGATAGTGGCACTGACGAAAAGACAGGAGGCAGAGCTGGAGGTGGCAGAACTGAAGATTTTGGAGTTTTTGCTGGGAGTGACCAGGATGGACAGCTGAGGTTGAGTGGTTAGGAGACAAAATAGGAG
>VUQH01083969.1:0-12500 GCA_015106775.1 Etroplus canarensis
GTGAACATGTATTTCAAGAAGAGGGAGGAACATAGAATGACCTACAAGAGTGGAGGAAGGTGCACACAGGTGGATTATATCTTATACAGGAGGCGCAACCTGAAAGAGGTAGGAGACTGCAAGGTGGTGTCAGGGGAGCATGTAGCTAGGAAACATCAGCTGGTGGTCTGTAGGATGACTTTGGAAAAGAAGAGTAAGTCAGTGAAGGTAGAGCCAAGGATCAAGTGATGGAAGTTGAGGAAGGAAGAATGTTGTGCAGAGTTCAAGGAGGAGTTGAGACAGGCCCTGGATGGTAGTGACAAGTTACCAGATGACTGGGAAAATACATCTGAGGTGGTGAGGGAAACAGCCAAGAAGGTATTTGGGGTCTCCTCTGGACAGAGGAAAGAAGACAAGGAGACTTGGTGGTGGAATGAGGAAGTACGGGAAAGTATTCAAAGGAAGAGGCTGGCAACGAAAAAGTGGGATAGTCAGGGAGATAAAGAAAGTAGACGGGAAAACTACGGAGGCTAAGCGCATAGCAAAGAGAGAAGTGGCAAAGGCACTGAGAAGTATGTGAAGGTGGTGCAGGACATGTATGAGGACAGTGAGACAGTGGTGAGGTGTGCAGTAGGAGTGACAAATGGGTTCGAGGTGGGGGTGGGATTACATCAGGGATCAGCTCTGAGCCCCTTCTTGTTTGCAATGGTGCTTGAGGAACAGTGACAGGAAGATAGGTGAGTGGCTCTTAGTTTTTTCAAATAATTGGTAATTTTGTTCCATCTTGTCCTCAGCGTGATGGCATGTTGTTTTTTTGTTGTTTTTTACACATACATACAAATGCATGCACACATACACAAGTGCACACAAGCACAGCAGTCTATCTTACCTGCAGTATCTGGCAGCGGTCCGAGGTGCAATCGATGTTCTCACAGGGCTGGTACATGCCTAATGTCACACAATTGAGCAGGATCACCATGATGCTAATCCTCTCGAACCACGTATTAACAAGACTGGGGTTAAGGAGCATTGCAGCTGAGGAGAAATGCACAACCATACAGACACTTCACTTTACTGCATATGTTTCAAACAGTGCTTCTGTGATTAAAAAAAGTGGATAAAACATACTTTAATAAAGCCCTTCTATCTTAGAACTCTGATTTGTCTCAAAAATATCTTAAAATATTAAACAATATTTTAAAAAATCTTGAATCTTGGTTTATTTTCTCACCTTTAAATATACAACATATAGGCCAATTTTTTCAATTCTTAAACACCAGAAAGAAATATAGATAGATAGATAGATAGATAGATAGATAGATAGACAGATAGATAGATAGATAGATAGATAGATATTTTATTCATTCCCATAGGGGAAATTCAGGCTTTCCCCTAATCATCCCAGTACAGTTGTTCCTTACTCCTGATTCATCCTCATTATTGTTGCTATTACAGAGTTTATCAAGTAATATTTTGTTGTACAACAATTCATTATCATGAAGAGAAAGGAAAAGAAAGGGAAAGAAAGGAAAGAAAAGGCCCATCTGTCTGATGAGTACGCTCATATAACACAATATGTATGTTTTGTGGAGCAGAGTTCACTTTATTTCACAAGGTATGCATAAAAACTAAGATATCAATATTTATATTTTTTTTTTTACATGGGCCACTGACTCATTCACAGCATGTATGTGACACATGGGGAGTGAAGACATCATGCCACAGGCTAATTCATCAATGAAGATAAAAAGAATTTTTCCAGCTAGCCTACTTTTGTTATATGAATGTATGAGTCACAAACTCAAATGTATGACAGAGTAAATGTGTATATTATTGCCTGTGTCTGCCAAGGCACAGGACTCCTTTTTTATGTTTATTGAAAATGAGTCACACAACAACAACAGTATCTGCCGAAAACAACTTCAAAGCAGTGCCAATATAATTAAGGCTAACAGTAAATTATTGTTTTTCAAGCAAAGTTAACAATGTGTTTGCTGCACAGCCTGGCAGCACGCTATTTAACCTTAGCCTCCCTTTTTAGATTTGCCTGTTTATTCTCATTTTAAAAAGTCCCTGCATGTGCTAAACCCCCAGTTTTACCTGCCACTCCAGACAGCATGTGCATACAGTAACAGTACAAGCCATCTTTAAGCATTAATATAAATATATTATGTGTAATAAATATACATGAGGTCCATATACAATGCCTATAAAAAGTATTCACCTGTCTCCGATGTTTCACCCTTTTATTGCTTTAATAAATTTAATTAACTGCCAGTAGAAATTTGCTTTCTTTGACAAGGATTGGCAAAAAACAAAAGATTCTGTCATGTCAAAATAAAAACGGAGTTTCACAAACTAGTGTCGGTTAATTAAAAATATATAAGGTAAAATACATGCATAAATAGTCACCCCCCTTTAGGTCAGTATATAGTAAATGCACCTTTGGCTGCAATCACAGCACTGAGTCTGTGCGGATATGTCTCAGTCAGGCTGGCACATCTCGACACTGCAATTTTTCTCTATTCTTCTCTGCAAAATAGCCCAAGCTTTGTCAGGTTGCTTGGGGATCAGGCATGAACAGCTTTTCTCAAGTCCAGCCACAAAGTCTCGATTGGATTGAGATCTGGGGCTTTGACTTAACCAATACAGAACATTCACGTTGTTGTTTTTGAACAATTTCCTACGTAGCTTTTGCCGTATGCTTGGGGTCAATGTCTTGCTGGGAAATACAGTAAATCATCTCCCAAGCTGTTGTCATGGTCTGTTGTTTGTCTTTCGTTCCATTGTTCTTCCTAGTGTCGGTCCCAAGCCCGGGTAAATGGGGAGGGATGCGTCAGGAAGGACATCCAGCGTAAAATATTTGCCAAATCCAAATGCAGCTTCATGATACATGATCCGCTGTGGTGACCCCCACATGGGGGCGGCCGAAAGAAGAAAAAGAAGAAGAAGAAGAAGAAGTAGTTCTAGCTCTATCCCATGTTTAGTCTATTAGTTCTTTGTGGCTCTCTCATGTTCTCCTGTGCTCAGTCTTCTTGTTTATTTTGTGCTTAGGTTCTTGTTCATGCAGTTTTGGTTTTGTCATTCTTGGCTTTAGTTCTGCCATGGCATCCTATGTTTAAGTTTATTTCTCTTTTATAAGCCTTGGCCATGTTTAATTCTGTTATTTGCTGTCTGTTCATGGTTTTATCTTCTAAAGTAACCTTGTTTATGTTTGTTATTTTAGTTCCTCTTGTCTCTGTTTTTCTGCTCCTCGGGTAATTTCAGTTCATGGACTTTTTCCTGGGTTGTTGTATTCTGGTTTTGTGTACTCTGGTTTTGGGTATCAGATTTTCTTATTTCTCTCTGTGGTTTATTTTACTCTTTTATATTCTAGCCTTGTTTCCTCTTGGTTCCTCTTGCCATTTGTACCTTTGTAATTGTCCACCAATGTTGTCCTGATGTATGGTCTGTCTTCTGTCAAGTTCTGTCTCATCTGCAGTCTCTGTAAAGTAAAGCCAAAGTAAAGCAGTTTCCTGCTTTACTTTGGTATCAGTCTTGTCCTGTGCATTGTGCTCAGTTATGCTTCCTGCCCTTGATTATTGTCACCTGTGCTCCTCTCCCTCCTGCTGCTAGTCTTTCCTGGTCTCTCCAGTATCGCTGTATGCCAGCGATTATTCTTGTTTGATGCTCCATGGCCGTTGCTTTTTTTTTTGTTTTTTCTCTCTGAGCAAGTGATCAGAATTAAAGCTGACTTGAAGTTACTCCCTTGGCTTCCTTCTTCTTCTTTTGGCTGCTCCCGTTAGGGGTCACTACAGCGGATCATCTGCCTCCATCTCACCCTATCCCTTGCTGTATATTAGGTTCACTCTCTTCACACCACGACATACCCCAATAGCATAGTTCTCTTGCAGACTAACACTACGTTCCCACTGCAGGCAATTCCGATTTTTTGCTGAGATTCGATTTTTTTGCGTGGTCGTTCACATTAAAACTTAATGCGACCGCAATCAGAATACACTGTGAATAGTCTTCGGTCCTGAAGTGATGCACATGTGTGGAAAAAAGCGTGACATGATACGCAGAACGCTGTGTTAACAGAAATATGGATGCTACACATTTCAGCTTGTGAGTGAAACGTCACTTTCTTCCCACTGACTAGCTCCATCAACGCTATCTGCCATGCTTGTTTTGTGCATTGTTGACATTTGATCTTGCTGCGTCTCGCCTCCCCCGGCACAGAATAATGACGTAAAAGTTGAAAGAAATGTGACATGACCGTCCAGACTGAGGTCGCTTTAAAAAATATCCAATTTAGGACCACATAAAATCAGATTTGGGCTGTTCAGACTGTCATGAAAAAATCAGATCTTGATCACATATGGGCAAAAAAAAAATCGATTTTCCTGCAGTGGGAATGTAGTGTGAGTCAGATTATCCTCCAGAATTGGTGATATTTTACTGCATTCATTTTCTCCTCTAGCTTTACAAGCCTCTCAAGGCCTGCTGCTGAGAAACATCCCCCGAGCATGATGCTGCCATTACCATGCTTCATGATGGGGTGTTTGTAGTGAAGTGCAGTGTTTGGTGTTTGCCAAACACAGCATCTAGCCGGATGGCCAAAAAGCTCATTTTTTGTTTCACCAGACCAATGAACCTTCTTCTAATTGACCTTGGAGTCTCCCCCATGCCTTTGGGTGAATTCCAGGCATGATTTCATATGAGATTTTTTAAACACTGGTTTTTGCTTTGCCACTCTCCTATGCAACTTTCATTGTTGAAGAACTTGGGCAACAGTTGCTGCATGTACAGTCTCTCCCATCTGAGCCACTGAAGCTTTTATCTCTTTTCGATGATCTTTTCTCTGAGTCGCTTGAAGATGTTGTAATTATGGTAGGAATACTGATGAACCAGAGACTGGACCTCCCAGACACAGGCATTTTTATACTACAATTACTTGACATAAATCAGCTGTACTTAGGTGATCTCCACTTTACTAACTGTGACACTGCTGTAAACAACTAGCTGGACCTCTGTTGAATTAGGTCAGTCCTTTTAAAAAGGGGTAAATATTTATGCAAACATTAATTTTACCTTATATTTTAAACTGTCATTAGTGTGTAAAACTGTTTTTACTTCAACATAACAGAAGCTTTTTTCAAATTCTTGTCAAAAAAGCCAAACTATATTGACCCTGATGTCATTTCTTAAGGCAATAAAAGGCTGAAACATCCAAGGGGGTTAATATTTTTATAGGCATTGTACTATACGCATGTGATTGTGTGTTTTAATCACTATAATGCAAAGTCTGTCACAGCTTTTCCCTTATTTTAATATCTTAAGCCGTCAGCTTATGTCCTTTTAGTTGTATACTCTATCCTCTTAAGCCTTTATTTTGTCTTCCTTTCTGTATTTGTTCCCTTCAAAGAATGAGCTTAGTCTTGTGTTCTCATGAATCTTGATATTGACTGAACTTATGCTCTCTGGCAATGTGCCTGTGTGTGGCATGCGAGTGAACACATTAATCTCAGAAACACAATTTACAAAAATGACTGCAACAGATTTTTATTGTTCTAACCCAGTACAGACTCTACTTTAAAGGGGTATATGTTATACTTCTTTGTAATTTTTCACTACTGGTCTCATTCACCCCAAGAATATGTATGTCGTGTTTTAGCTCACCGTTTATATTTTACAGCACCAGCATACACATGGTTTTCAGCATTTCCAAACAAGCTGTATTAGTGCCCATTGTATTGTGTCCTACCAAATAAAAATATAACGTGAGCACAGAAAGTGATAGAGAAGCATACAGATAGAGGGCTCACTAAAGCGAATTATGTTATAATGAAAACAGTTGCACAAACCTAGTCCTCTTTTTTTCTGGTTTCGAACTCAAACTTACTGTTTTCCCCAATTTCTGATTAGCCCCTTGAATTAGCTTTTCACCATTGTTCTGGCTCCCAAGCATATGATCACCATTAATGATAATGTTAGCCATGTTAACTGCACAACTTGCTAATACCAAGGATTGCTATGAGAGCATCAGCATTGAAAATAAAAATTGTCCAATCAATCTTTAGTTCCTCAGAGTGCATTACTAAGACACCAACGAAAAGCCATTTGATGTGTTTTGTTCTTATCTGAGACATTTTTTAGCACAAGCAGAATCAGTTCTGGCGAGGAAATAATGGAAACACACGACCACGGCTGCTTATTTGGAATTTAAGACAGCATCAGGTTTCTAAGTGTTATGTTCACAGTGAAAATGTCTCCTGCAGGAACTAACATACACTTCCTTGATCCTGCATTCTTTTAGTTATCACAGTCGTTTCATGGGACACGTGAGTTTGAAGCTGCTTCCTTTGGCGACTGTGGCCAGCGAGAGCCAGTGAGCCTTGTAAAGTACTCTAGTATGTGCGACTGGCTGGAACCTCAGACTGAACATATATGAGATTTTAATGAGACACGTCACAGCCAAAGAAGTGAGCAGGTGGAAGAGATATTAAGATTTGATGGTTGTGTTGGTGTTATTTAGATTGGCAGCAAAAGAATTTGGGATTTTATGGAAATAACAAAACTACTGTTGTAAGTCAGTGTAGTAATTTCTACGAGAAACTGGGATGCAAATAATTTAATGAAAAACACATTTTGTAAAAATACAAACTTGGCAGTGATCTACTATATAGAAGATTACTTATACAACAACAGAAAAGAGTAACCAAGAATCAACAGTTTTGAATGGATTGTGGAGCTATAAACAGGTTTTGTAGAACATCTAATGATGCACGTGTGAAGAAATGGTGTTTAATTTATGCATGCATGCCCCTTCAAGATTGCCCGTAGGAATGCCACACTATCCACTAATCTGAATGTCTCCTCATCCTCCTTGCTCCTCTCCACTCTTTCAGCTATTGCTTAGGCACTTCTCTCCAGGGTAACAACAAAATGGAGAGAAATAATACCACAGCAGAGTGCTGAGAGAAACATTTTTTAAAAACGTCTGTTCGCCTTCTCTTTGTGGTTTCCACGTCTATCCTCCAATTCTTTCTCTGAAATAGGGGCCATGTCCCCTTTGGGTTATAATGCTATTTTTTCTTTCCTTTCTGTAACTCTTCATTTTCAATATTATTTCAATTTTCCCAACTGTCACTTCTCCCCCTTCTTGTGTTCTTTTCTCAACTTTTTATTTTCATTCCCACCAAATGATGGACAATTTTTCCCTACTAGCGAAAACAAACGCAAACACTTTGGGACATATTATAACACGGCAGGCAATGAAAAATCAATCAGGGCTCTGTGTGTAAAATTGTGTGTGCATGTATGAGAATGTGTGTTTATGTGTTTGTGGATCATTCCCGTAGCACCGCTAAAGAACTTGCCCTGAGGTTCTGTGTTAGCAAAGTGAGAGCCAAGAACACAGGCATGGTATGAACCTGCAGTGAGAGAAGAAGTGAGATAAGCAATGTGTGCAAAAGAGAGAATGACAAAAGAAAAAGAAACAGATACTCAAAAAGTATGAGGCAATACACAAAACCAGGACAGAGTATGGAGGACAGAAGCTACGCCAGAGCACAGTATCTCAAACTGTGTGTTGAACTGTCTAAAGCAATCACTTCATAGCTCAGAGTCTACACATCTACAAGCACAGCAGCTTGAATCACAACTTCCTCCATACTCCTTTATTTCATGCAAAATACCGCCCCTCACCTCCAACCCATCAAAGCCAACAGTATCAGCCACATCTGCACTGACATGTGCAGTGACTCAGCATTGGTTTGATTTCACTTTCTTTGTCATACTGACCCTGAACCTTTCTCTCCCCAGGGAGCGAAGCAGCAGGCGGCTGACTCACGCCCAGCTGATTCCAAAGCTCTAGCTGTTGCATGGTCATGTCACTCCTTAATCGTGTTGGGCGGGTGCTAACTGAGGCTGACATCAAGGATGCTTTGAGGAGAAAAGAAGGGAGGCATGCTGTTATTGAACTTCAGCATTTAATTTGATTGTTCTTCTAAAGCTATTACTTGTCCAATATTAACTCAAAATGTAACCCATGCAGAGGCCATCCACATGTGACTGGGGATGTTCTGTCTCTGTCTTTTTCTCTCTTTAGCATCTTCTTTCTCTTTTCTCCCTTCAGTGTACGTCTAATCTTCTTAGGATGCAGGCAGGGCTTCCACTCTGCCTTTATTCTCTTCTCATCATTTCCCTTCTCTTCTTCTCCATGTCTCTACCTATTTTTATGCCTGTCCCTCTGCGTCAATACACATTCCGTCAGACATTTGCCCTCCTCTTTTATCTTTTTTTTTTTCATATTTGGGGCTTTCCGCCTCTATCAAGTTCCTGGTCTCCCTTTTTGACAAAATACCTCAGGATCATCATTTTGTCTCTGTGACTCTTTTTCTGGCTCTTTTTCTGCCTCTGTGATGGTTTCAAGAAGCAAAAATGCACTTCAGATTTTTTCCCAATCTTTTTGGAAACTGGAAAACATTTTTAGTAAAATGCAAAAATTTGAGCTCTGGTGCGAAATCCAATTTATTAGCTGAGTACATTTCTTATTTATTTTGGCCCTTTGGGAATTTTGTATCCCCTGCTGACTGCAGCATTCAAAACATTTTACAGTAGCAGTCTTGAAGCTGAGATTAATTATAATGCGCAAAACATTTAACCCATTGCCATAGTGTGGGACTGCTATTTAAGATTCTTAAGAGTTATATGTAAAGCAATTGTATGGACTGATGGGGTGCACATAACTGCTGTACAATTTAAAACCATTGTGTCTGTATGATGACAAGAGGGTTTAATGTCTTTTAGAATAGTCAGTAATGGCTGGATAAAAATAGAAGGCAGATCAACACTGAAGAATGCACAAAGCAAAATAAAACAATGTTCATGATCTTTCTTAATGCAAATTGGATGATTAAGAACCAGTGTATGCAGCAGTGAAATTGCTGCACACACCAAAGTTCCATAATATTACTGAAATTATATTTATTTATTTATTCTTACTTATTTCAGCTGTGGCAACAGTAGATGGCAAAGGCAGCATACATGACAGTGTCACCATGAACGTGTATGATCCCATGATCAGGTTGGTTTTTGTTTTGTGCAGACTGGGTGAAAAGCCACAGAGATGTGTCTAAAAATGTAAAATATTTTACCGGTAAAGCCACCTTGTGGCATATCCATGTTTTCAAAATAGCTGAAATCTAATCAGTTCCAGATCTCATGGAGGTCTATTGCGGTGCCAAAATTCAAAATCCTACAAGAAATTGTTTTTGTGCTGTTGAGATGACATGAAGGACTTGCATTGGTGGTGCTGATGATTCCATAATGTCCCTGCATTTTAGGGATATTAATATATGCTGTTCAAATAAGTAATGGAGAGGACCTTCATTACAGCACTGCCATTACTGATATTTTTTATGTGAATGACTACATCCCTGCTCTAACATTGAAAAGGACACATTTTTACTTGCCAGAATGGCGAAATATGTACAAATACACAGCAGGTTGCAATCAAACTAACTTCAGTAAAGACTTTTTATTAACAACTGAATGAGACATTTTTGTAGAGGCAGAGTGCAATGAGCCATATTCTAAAAATCTCACCCAAGTGTGGAAAGTGTTGGAAAACAGTCAACACAATATGTTACTAGTGATTGAAGTATGAATACTTTTTAACTAAGAAAAGTTTTATCAACTTATGCCCTTAGTTTTCTATGACATAATCACAAAGTATTTACAGTATATATTGGGATAACACTAACACTGTCATTTTTAGTTGCCTTAAAATGGTTGAGTTGGATTTGGTTTCATATAGTCATGTGAAAAAGAAAGTTTTCACAGGATTCTGTGCAGTCCTGTGAAAAACTAAATGCACCATTACTACTTCCATAAAAATTAAGAGGGTAAGTAGCAGCCAGGCGCTGCTACTCAATTTAACAGCTTGTAGAACCACCTTCAGCAGCAATAAAATGAAGTGATCTTCTTTACATGACTTTATCAGTCTCGTACACTGCTGTAGAAGAGGTTTAAGGCCATCAATTCATACACATTTCTCCTAAAGTCGTGCCACATCACTGCAATCAGATTAAAGTCTGGAGTTTGACTGGGCCTCTGCAACACTTTGATTCTTTTCATTTTCAGCCATTCTTTTGTAGATTTGCTGGTGTGTTTGGATCCTGATGCAAACCCACTTATGGCCAACCTTTAGCTGTTGGACAGATGGCCGCACATTTGACCCTCGAATCTGGTATACAGAGGAGTTCACGGCTGACTCAGTGACTGCAAGGTGCCAAGGTCCTGTGGTTGCAAAACAAGCCCAAATGATCACCTCTCCACCACCATAATTGACAGTTAGTATGAGGCCGTGCTGACATGTTGTTTTCAGAGAAAAGAGACTTTCTCCTGGCAGCTCTTTCCAACAAACCAAACTTGTTCAGTCTTTTTTAAAATGTATCTTCGGCTGCTAACTTGTATTCTTCCCAAGGGGTCATCACAGCAGATTAATCTGCATCGGGAATTTGGCAGAAGTTTTAAGATGGATGGCCTTCCTGATGCAACCCTCCATGGTGGGCTTGTGTCCCTACCTTTAATCAAACAAGGGACCTTTTGCTTGTAAGGCTATGGGGACACTAGCCCTTGGAGTTTTCGTAGTTTGAGTATTTCAGTTATATATATATATATATATATATATATATATGGAGAGAGAGAGAGAGAGAGAGAGAACATGTAGGACTTGCACCAAATCAACCAAATCTAATATTATAGTGTTTTTGCCTAATACAAAGCACCTTGAGGAGAGTGTTATAAATTAATATTATATAAATACCATTAAATTAAAATCTACACTGCATCGCTATGTTTGTTATTGTCAGAATGAGATAAATTGTGTCTGAAATAAGGCTGTAATTTACAATAAGGATATTGGTCACATTTCCTCTCCTTTTTGCCTACATGTGCATGCGTGTGTGAGGACAAAGTGAATCAAAATGATATCCCAGTTCTTTTTGAAGGCAATGAAGCTTTTCCCTTAAGAACAAAACATGACAAGTCACATACTGTTACACACACATTGTCATAGTCTGCATTTTTTTTAGCTTTTGTGTTTAGGGTATTGTTTTTTATAGGTGCTTTATTCTAGTTTATTATTATTCATAGACTCAGTTCTGGGTGTTGTTTAATTTATGCTTTTCATTAAAGTTTGAATTTTAGGTTCATATGGTTATGGTTTAGTGAGTCTCCAGAGTTCCTTGTACTTTTGGTTATTGCTTCTGCCCTCCCTGTGTTTTTCCTGCATGTTGTCTTTGAGTCTGTGTGTGCAGTTTTGCTCTCTGTGCATTTCCCTTTTACTTTGGTAATCCTTTGTGTCATGAGTATTGTTTTTAATTTTGCTTCCTGTCTTCCCCGTTTCCCTGATTATTGTCACCTGTGTTCCTCCCCATCCTGTTCCTTATTTGTAATCAATCTGTGTATATACACTTCTGTCTTTCAGTTAGTCCTTGTTTTAGCATCTGTTACCCACCCTTTTTGTTTATATATGTATGTATGTATGCTTATGTATGTTTGAAGTTTTGCCTTTACATGAATGGACTTTGTTACTCTCTGTCTGGGACTTATTCACCAATATAAACTGTGTTTTCAGTTTTCATTCAGTCTTTATTGTCTGCATTTGGGTCCCCTTTCTGCTCACATTCATGACACACGTCCAAACAGTACACACACACACACACACACACACACACACACACACTACAACTAAGTAGTCCAGTAAACAAGGACTTTATTCTCTTCCTTTATAGAGCATACACACAATCAGACAGGTAACCATTAAAATATCTTCTATTAGCATTTTTCTGACATTCACTGTCCCAGATAGTAGGCTGTGTTTTGAAATAGTTTGTCCTCAGAAAAGTTAAAGCTGTAGTGTGTGTTACAACTTCAGCAGCTGTGTATGATTCAGTGAAGAGCATTCCAGCTGCTGGAAGAAGAATCCATCAGTATGAATGAGTCATGCCTAGGTCAACCACTATTCAAACTCATACAAGTGTCTGTCCTTGCCATCAAACAGTCACATTTTTTGGTTTGACTTCATAACTGCTGTATTATGCCCTTGGTTTTCTCTCTGTCAACCATTCTCGGTATCTCTCTCCATGATGTGTGAGTAAGGCAAACTGCCAGGGAGCTCCCCACCTACCTCATTTAGCTCTCATTCCTCTTTTTATCCCACATAATTTCCTTGTGCCTTGTGGGAAAATTGATCAATGAGCCTATCTATGCAGCTGTCTGGGTGGCTTGCAAAGCTGGTTTTCTCTGTCCTGCCCTCTGGCAGCTTGGCCTCATTTCTGTTTGCTTATTAGTCCAAAAGGCCTGTCTGTCTATCCTTCTTTGGTGTCTGCCAACTCTGATCTTTGTGTTTTAAGTTTCCTGCTGAGTCCTTAATGCCCTTGAGTAGTCCACCGCTAATACTGAGACACAAAAAATTTCATAATATTCTAAACAAAAAGGTTGCTTGTGTATAATGGTGGGCTGCAAGCAGT
>VUQH01083970.1:0-13275 GCA_015106775.1 Etroplus canarensis
GATGTGGAAGGTGAAGGCAACAGTGGTCCCCATGGTAATCTGAACACTCGGGGCAGTGACCCCCAAACTGGGAGAGTGGCTCCAGCAGATTCCAGGAACGACATCTGAGATCTCTGTCCAGTGTAAAATGACACAAACTGTTTTTCTGTCTGAAATTCAATCAGACTAAACTTCTCCTGTTTTAGGTCAGTTAGGTTTGCCAACATTATTTCTATTTGCTAAATGCTGCAATAGTGAGAGAATATTTTAGAGAGATTTTTATTAATTTCTTCAAAGTCAGAAGTTTACATACACAAAGATTACTATGCCTTTAAACAATGTGGGAAAGCCCAGATGATGATGACATGGCTTTGGATGCTTCTGATAGGTTAACTGTCAACATTTGAGTGAACACACCTGCACATGTATTTTAAGGCCACACTCAAGCACACTACTTCATGGTTTGACATTATGGAAAAATCAAAAACAATCAACCAAGATATCAGGAAGAGAACTGTGGAGCTGCACAAGTCTGGTTCATCCTTGGGTGCAATTTCCAGATGCTTGAAGGTGCCAAGTTCATCTGTTCAAGTCATACAGTTAAAAGGCAATGCTACCAAATCCTAAGGAAATTTATGTAAACTTCTTACTTTGAAGAAAGTAAGAAAAATCTCTCTAAAATATTTTCTCTCATTATTGCAGCATTTAGCAAATAAAAAAAATGTTGACAATCCTAACTGACCTAAAACAGGAGAAGTTTAGTCTTTACACAGTATATGTAAAGGCTGCACATTAAAAGATTACTTTCTGTAGACTGATGTTTGCTTTTGTATTAATCAGTCACTTTTTAGCTGGTAATTCTGAATGGGTGAGGATGTGAGCGTGTGGTCGTCCACCTCTAAGCCCTGTAAAGGACCAGTAAGATGTCCAGGGTGTGCTCTGCCTTTTTGAGCCACTGAAACTAGGGAGCAACAGAGCCACACTCACACCAGCCCACACTATGCTGGTGCTCTATCCAAAAGGTACAAGTTAAAATCACCATTTACAAGGAAGGATGAGCAGACACAAAGTTGAGCATTAGTTTTTAAAAAATTATTATTTCTATTATTGGCATTTTAACATTTGAGTTTTTCGATCTAATGACCACATCACATACACACTGAGGGAACATGTGTCACAGCAAACAATCGCTCCGTTGTGCTGTCCTTTCTCTGTTTCATTCTCATCGTCATCTTGCTGCTTCCTCTGTGTCTCCTCCTCCAGCTCCTCCTCAGTGATACTGAATCCTCCTCCGCAGCGACAGCAGTGTGTGTATACACACTCATCTGAAACAACACACACTCACATGTTGGACTTAGATCAAGCAAATTCTGAAAATATACAGATATAATGATCATTACATCAAATGATCATTATATTCAATTAATTAACAGAAAGTGAAAACAGCGACTCTTGATAAATAATTGCTAGATGAGTTTTCCATTAATGGCGTTAGTCAATAAACACTGAATTTTCAGCCAACTCTAATGTGAACGGACTGGCATATATACAGAGCTTCTCTAGTCTGACTGACCATCAAGCTTCTTTCACATTATTTCACACATTTACCACTACAGTCTAAAGCCCCTGTCACACCTGGACCATTTCACCAGCGTATGCCCACATATGAAAAACTGGGCGAATACACTGGCGTACATTGAATAAGTTATTGGTAAGCTTCGTATAAGTTAAGAGCACGCTGGTATACACTGTAGTACGGCGAGGTCGCCAAAAAATTTTGAGCGTGCACAAAATGAACAAGATGTAAGCCCTATGATTTTCTATTGTACTGCTTAAGCTCCTGTCACACCATGACGATTTAGCAAGCATATACCAGCGTAGGAAAAACACTGCAAGTACGTCAGTTACGTTCTAGGGAAGTTTTCTAGTAGTTAAGAGCACGCATAATTACAAGGTAGTACAGCGAGGTTGCGGGAAAGTTTTGAGCATGCACAAAACCTCCGACGCTTGCCTGCGTATGGCTCTCACGTCTCGTATACGAGGGCCATATGTTGCAGGTACTTAATGCAATCGGAGACTCACATTACTCATGTTGAAATACGAGGAGGTACCCAAAACATATGAATAACTATGAGTAGCATGTTTTTAACATATGTGCAACAAATATCAAACCAATGCATATTGCCGTTTGCAGGTATATAAAGATATATTTGACGTGATCCAGTCAAACTGAACGTGTTTCCCACACAGCTGCTGAATAATTGCATATGTGGAGCGTTTAAGGGGAGTGGTATAAATGGGTTTCAAGTGGCGAATGCCGGCAGTACGCTAGCATACGTGTTATGCATACATCCATTTAACATCATTGTTCCAGCATTTTAAGGGAATCTGAATGCGCCGGCATAAGCGTGTTAAATCGTCATGGTGTGACAGGGGCTTAATGTCTAACGTATTCAAAACTTATTTCTAACCTATGTGTAACTTATAGCCAACTTATCTCCAACACATATTGACATATATAGACATATTTGACGTGTTCTGGACAACCACAGCACTTGCTGAACATGTTTCTAACTTACAGCTACCGTATAATGGCGTATTGGCTGAGAGTAGGTGTTGGCCACTGACTATGCCCGAGAGGCATTGGAACCTGCATCATCTCCACCACAAGGTGAGCGTGAGGGTGATGATGGTGCCTCCATGTGTCCACAGCCAGGAGACTTCTTGGCAGTGTTCTTTGAGTGTTTCTTCAGCATGATGGTGATGTTGTACTGCAAATAGGTTCCGACATGCTAAGCATTCCATAAGTTATTGACATGTTCTATATAACTTACTAATGTGTTATGTATACGTCCATAATTTTAAAAAAAACAGTTTTGCGTATGTCAGTGTTTTAGACACATTTTGATGAGTCAGCATACGCTGGTTAAATGGTCAAGGTGTGACAGATCAAATTATTCAGGACGCCAGGTAATGTAGTGTACAGTTACCCTCACTTGAAAACCAACAGATGAAATATGAATGAATACTTCTCTCACCTGACACACTTTGCCAGTATGTTTCCATACATCATTTACATTTTGCTATCATACTGCTAGCATCATGCACATGTATTTCATATTTTAGCTGCATTACACTATTCTGATTAATGTTGCACATTATCAACACAGTTCTCAAAGTATTTTCCAGAAAATGAACTGCACCATACTGTATCTACTGATACAGCACAATGGATTTTCATTTCTCTGGCACCACGTGACATTTTGACTTCCATAAAATCTTTAACACCAAGAACGAAGTGGTTGGTGTCATGTTTCTGTGATCATACTTCTGTTGGTTTATTTATTAAACAGTGTTAACATATTAAATGATGAGGGAATGCTAACCAAAAAAATGCACATTTATCATACGGTATGTTGACAGGCTGTTTACTTTCACCTTGTAAGCAGTGGTTTATCGATGGTCTCTTACTTTCACGTCACAAAATGGTAAGCTTAGTAAGAAACTACCAAGTTATGTTTTTCAGTTACTTAAGTTCAGCTGATCGAACTCTCTGTTCTACATATAAACGGTGAACCACACTCACTTCCCTGATATTTTGTGTCTGAGTGTACATGATGTGTTATTACCCTGGTCCCAGGTCATGTCGTCCAGATAGACTGTAGAATCTATTGGCCAGTCCTGCTTCAGTTCCTGTGCTGCAGAAGCATTAATGCATTATTATTGCAGTGGCAGAAAAACAAGCTAAATTATTCTATTCTTCCTATGAAAAGTATTATGTCAGAGTCTGGACTGGATTCATTCAGATAATATGGGATATATAAGATGAAGATGAATTTTGGATGCACTGGGGTTGGTAGATAGTGAAGACCATGAGCGTGCTTTGCCCTGAATCATGTAGGGAAGGTGAGCTCTATGCTGGCTGACCCACATGATGATTCACTGGGCTGGACAGGAGTACCAGTGTGCTCACGTGCACTTAAGCAGTTACACAGAGGAACCAGGGTCTCTGGGTAATCAGAAACAAGTAAATCTATACATACATACAGCAGGTCTGTCGTCTGATTTCCCACCTGCTCCCAACATTATTTTTGAAGTGAAGGATTTTTTTATCGACAGTCTGGGGGGGGCGAAGAAAAAACACTTCCCATATTTGTGTGGCGTGGGCAGGCGGTGCAGCGAGAAGCACAGAAAGTTTTATAACTGACTAAAAAAATATATTCCAAATGAGAAATCAGCTTCTGCAGACTCGCAGCTGTTTCTTTGCATTGCTGCAGCTGCAGCTGGACTTTGGGCACACACATTTTAAAAACGTACCTTCGGCTGCTCTCTTGTATTTTCCCCCAAGCGGTCGCCACAGCAGATTTATCACACTGGTCATTTGGTATAGGTTTTTATGCTGGATGCCCTTCCTGATGCAACCTTCTATTGTGAGAGGGGCTTGTGGCGCCACCCCCAAACCACGAACCTTTCGCTTTCAAGGTGAATGCGTAAACCACTACACCACAGGGACACTTCAGGCAAACACATTTTAAAAACCTTATTAATACATGCACTGATTTTTCCTTTAACTCATTAATCTCTGTCGTCACATGTGACACTCTCCCTGTCTTTTCACAAACATACCAAAACCCTGTTATGCACATGCATGGACAGTAAATTACCCAGCGTGAAGATAAATGATTTTCTGTTTTCAGTAGTTTGTAAAATTCTAAGCCGCGTCCTTCTTTAAGATGAATCTTAAATGCTTACATGCATTTTCTAAACCCGTGCGTCAGAGTGAGTGTAAGTGGTTGCTCCTCTGTGTGAAGACTGTGATGAGTGGCACTTTACAAAATGTTGCAGAATTAACCAGCTTTACACCGTGCTATACAATATAAAGTGTTGTAAACGACTCATACAGCCACATACCTGGATCAGCCACACTGAAAACTGAAGTGAGTAACACTGATCAGCACGACTGAGGGCTGGATAAATGAACTGAGTGACAGACTGCTGATGGAAGGATGGACGGACAGGTGAACAGATGGATGTTCACAGATACTTTTTTTACAATTCACTGAGAAAACAGTCATTATCAAGTTATGCAGTTTGGCAGTGATAATGACTCTGAACCATGAATAATTAGTGCTAAACTTTGATTAGCTTTTAATTAGTGTTACACTGTGTGAAGAATAATTGCTGCTAAACTAGTTGGAATTTAAAGTAGGATAAAGGATGAGGGAAAGACTGGTGTTTTCAGGAATATATAGTTAAAAGCACACGACTGACACACCAGAAGAATGAATTACATGTCATTTCTGACTGTTTTGACACTTTCTATGGATATTTTATTTTTAAATGACTTTTCATCTACAGTGACTGCAGGCTGACGTTGGAATCCAGAATCTGTGGTGAATCCACACTCACGGCAGCCATCTGTTAAGAATAATTCCACGTCCACACTGCTGTCAGCTGTGTCCACACTGACATGACTTCCTGTTGCTGCTGTAGCCCAGAATGCCAACTTGTGAGAGCCCCTTTCCAAACCCAGCCACGGGGGCCCACAAGCAAGTGCCGGTCCCAAGCCCAGGTAAATGGGGTGGTTTGCATCAGGAAGGGCATCCAGTATAAAAATCCTTGCCATATCAAATATGTGGATTGATAATATGACTTCCATAGCAGGGTGGAGTGGGTGGAGACAAGTGTCAGGGGTGCTTTGTGACAGAAGGATAGCAGCAAGAGTGAAAGGGAAGGTTTATAAGACGGTAGTGAGACCTGCTATGATGTATGGTTTGGAGACAAAAAGACAGGAGGCGGAGCTGAAGATGTTGAGAATGTTCGCTGGGAGTGACCAGGATGGACAGGATTAGAAATGAGTCCATCAGAGGGACAGCTCAGATGACCACAGAGAAGATTAATGGATGTAGTGAAGGAGGACATGCAGAGGGTTGGTGTGAGGGGAAGAGGATGCAGGGATAGGGGTCTCCACAGCGGATCATCTGCCTCCATCTCACCCTAACAGGAGCAGCTGAAAGAAAAAGAAGAAGACGACGAGGCTGAAAAAGTAAGTTGTAGTAAAACGAAACTGCTGGAGGAATGTGTTGCAAATAAGGTCTCTGACCACCACCCTCCACGCTGAGGGATTATACTTCTAGCCTGGCTTCAGAATGACCTGGTGGCCCCTCAGAAGAGCTGGAGGAGGTGCTCCAGAGCTGGGAGAGGGCGTTCTGGGCGTCTCTGCTCAGCTTGCTGCCCCGCCGACCGAAATCTGGACAAGAGTATATCTGAGGTAAGTTTAAGGTCAGTAACAGCAGAAGTGGTCCCACTATGGACCCGACCCAAAGCTGAGCCCAAGAGGAAGAGGGGGAAAGGTTTGGGTGAGGCTAAGAGTCAGAATGAGTAAAGGAAGCAGGTCTGGGGTGAGGCCGGGTCCAGGCTGAGGCTGAGGGGTCCAGGCTAACCATGGCTGAGGGGTCATGGTTAGGGCCAAAGTGGGAGTCAATGTGAAGGCGAGGGCAGGTTGAAGGCGCGTCCTTTCTGTCTTGTTTCTGTGTTTCAGCTATAAAGCAGCAGGACAAGACGAACACGGAGACGACCGCTGTCCCTCCTGTACAGACACCGTGCTGCTCGTTTAAACGAAGGCCATGAAGTGACAATTTAAGGATAAACAGAGTCTCCACCGTTCGGCTGTTTGGCTTCGTTATTCATCTTTGAAATCACGCGGCGGCTGATTCTGATTGGGCAATTAAAGCTTTAACAATACATGCCACAGTTAGAGAGCAATATGCACAAGTCCCAATCGTTTAGCTTCATTTAATCCGACAAGCTGGCAACAATGGAGAAAACTCACTCAGCGCCTCTATTAGGCAGTGCTCTCAAGCTGGTTTCCCTTCCCAGGGCTCTATCTGCAGCCGTCAGGTGGGAGCAGAACAATAGCTTTCACGATTGATTGGACCTAAAACTAAAATGGTTGGAAAGGCCGAGGAGAAAAGTGATAATTAGGTGTTAATCATGGCTGTTTGGGGAGTTCTGAAGGCAAAGGCCTGTCTTGGTGTCCACCCACCCAACTAAAGGGCAGGGTCTGTACTCTGCATCCGGTATTTGTCAGGTTTGTTTGTCCTCTATGTTGGAAACAGACTGTAAGACTATTAGAGCTAGAATACACATGCTGATTGCTTCAGAGTGCATCAAAGAGGCAAACAACTGCACATAGTGTTTATATTTTACAGTCATAAAAATACAGTTTTCACAGGCGTGGCTGCAGTCCTGTGAAACACTAAGAACATCCCACAATTCAACAGGCTGTAGAACCACCCTGAGCAGCAAACACCTTGGAATGATAGTTTTCTGTATTGAGGTTTGTGGTCATTCATTTATGCACAGCTCTCTTAAGGTCCCAACACAGCATTTCATTGGGGTTGAGGTCCAGACTTTGACTGGACCATTGCAACAGCTTGATTCTTTTCTTTTTCAGTCATTCTGTTGGAGATTTGCTGCTGTGCTTGGGATCATTGTCCTATTGTATGAGCCAGTTTGGTCCAAGCTTTAGCTGTGGGACAGATGTCCTCATATTTGTCTCTAGAATACTTTGGTATAGAGAGGGGTTCATGGTGGACTAAATGACCAGGTCCCGTGGCTACAAAACAAGCCCAACTCATCAGTCTACCATTGTCAACTGGAGTTTTGCCTCCGCATTGGTCTTATCTGTCCAAAGGACATTGTTCCACAAGTCTTTTTGTTTGTTCTTCTAAACAAGCCATACTTGTTCAGTCTTTTTCTAACTGTCCTGTCGTGAACTTTAGCCTTTAGCTTCCTAACTGAGGCCTGTAGAGTCTGAGATGTAGCTCTTGGGTTTCTTGACCTTGGCCTGAATTTGCTGGGAGGTCCACTCCTGGGAAGATTGTGGCGTTGTGTTAACACACACCTGAATGCTCCAGAGCAGCAAACTGCCAGAACGTCTGCTCTAATAGAGGTGCTCACACTGACAGACGATCAGTTAATCATGCAACACCTCGTTGCTACTTTCCCTCTGACTTCCTGTGGAAGCAGTAAGGGAGTACTCAGTTTTTTTTTATAGTACTGCACAGAGTTCTGTAAAATCTTTTTTTCACATAACTGTGTATGACTGTGCGGCACATTTTTTAAAACTGTAGCAATGATAACCTCTTAATATCCACTGTTGACAGGTGAAAGGTTAGAGTGAGGTTTTGCATTAGCAGAAATCCGAGCTTCAGCCCCAGATGGGTGGGCGGTGACCTGCCTCATGTAAAGCATTTGAGTTTAACTTTGTAATACAGGCCAGTCACGCACCCACACGGAAAACATTCATGAAAGTCAACACAACCGCTTAACCAGTGTATTTCAACAGGACGCATGTGTCAGCGACATGGACCGTATAAAAGACGACCACAACATATTCTATTGGTTCCTGAAGTCCCATTCTGAAGCTTCATAATGACTGTTTCTCCTGTCGCCATCGTGAGGTTTTGAAGCCAAGTTGCTGGACTTGACAGTGAAACCGCATCCCCTGGATAAGCTTACTTTCTGAAGTCTTTTTGGAACAACAGGTGTCGTCCCCTGGTGGCCATTAAGAAGAATGCAGGTTGAAGGCACTTCTGCACTGGCTTCACTTTCCAGACCCAGAATCGATGTCCATATTTTATACTGTCTATGCCTGCAAACCCTGCAGGGTTAGGGCTGGCTTTTGTTTTAGCCACATGCCAAAGAGGTGAATATTCAAACACTAGAGGATGTCGCATTCATTTTTATAAAACACTTTTTCTGTTAGAAGGGATTTCTCTTTTCTAAAGCTATTTTTTATTAAATGCTATTTAAGGGTTGCCAGGGGTAGGAGATCATTGTGTTAGTTGTCTGGCTTTCGTGGGCTGGTTGAAGCTCTTGTCGACATCAATGGTTTTTCATCTTTGTAGTTATTTGGCATCCGTTCAAGGTTCTCCATCTCTTTCAGGTGATCTTTTTGTAGCTCCTCTGAATCTTTTTGAGTCTGCTTTTGCACTTTGTGTCTTCTTGTAGTGGAGTGTTTGGGGGTGTTTTAGTGTCAGCTGGTATTTTTATACACGTTTCATGATCTTTTGCATCTCGCAGGTTTTTCTGAGAGTCACTCTTGCATAATGTTTTGTCTCTTTAGTGTTTTGAACAACTGCTGCGGCTTCAAATAAAGGAATATTAGCTTTCACTTCATGCACAGGCTCCACAATGCCCTCGGGTCACCTGGCCTTTGTTCTGACCAGCTCAGTCATGCATTCATGGCTTTAGGTTAGTCTAAATGATCATTTTAAATACTAGAATTTATTGTTATTACAGTTGGAAAGACACAGAATTGTCAGTTTTCTTGACACTTGTTTTGTAGCTTAATTTGAACCTTCTTTTAACAAAAAAAGGATTTTAAAATATCCAAAATTTTACTGTGAACACATACATCCGACTTGCGTCTACATCAAGGTCTACGTCAATCAACTGCAACGCAGACAGGGTGATGGACATCAGGGGGACCCACCTGTTAGACCGGTCAAATATGAATCAATAGTCCTCCATATTACTGCCGATAGATTCAATTTGAGAAATGCCGGCGCAAGCGGGGTCGAGGAAGGAGAGAGGAGAGGAAACCAGATGTTGTGGGAGAAAGGGAGGGAACATGAGCTAAATGAGGTCAGAGAGTGGAGTAGGAGCAAAGAAAGGCGAAAACACGAGAGGAGCAAACAAAAACCCCTCAAACGCAGCTGCAACCGTGGAAAAGCTTTCACCGTTGTTCCACAACTGAATTACCACATGTGGCAAATTGATGATGAGGGACTTCTGATCAGTTTCACCTCTGGACTGAACTCTTGGTCCGAAATCCATTCCCAGCCTTCACTTTGAGCCTGACGTTAACAATTTAATGTTTAAGCACAGACTTAAAACGAGTGCAGGTGAGGGGATGAGTTCTCTGTTGAAGAAGCAAACGTGTGTAATCCCGTTCTTGCTTTAATGGGGTCACATGACCATACCTGTGTGTATATGGGCCAAGATGGCAGCGCAACGGTAGCGCGTGGCCACTCCGGAACCAAGGTGGTGCTTGTACACCTGTGATTGTCCCTGTTTTGACCCGGTTTTCGGGTGTTCGGGTGTGTGGACGCCGGGACGGTGGTGTTCGACGCCTGATGCCGGTGGCCGGGGAAGAGGACATCGCGGGCGGGGTGTTGTGCTGGGCCGGAGGCGGGCCCTGGCCGGCTGGCATTACCCTTGTCTGGGGCCCCGGGTCCTGGGGGAACGCTGTTTTATTTCACTGTGTATTTATATGTAGTTGAAATGACAGTAAAGTAATCCAATCCAATCCAATTTAGATAAAGGTGGCCTCTCAAACTCCAGCTCCCTTATATTCTCCCCAAAAGGGCCCCACGGTGGATTAATCCAGCATTGGTAATTTGGCAGCAGTTTTATGCCGGATGCCCTTCCTGACACAACCCTTCTTACAGCTATTAGAGAAATGAGCTAAAACTACAACAGTTCTTTAGCAGGCTGCAAACATTTATTTTTGTTGTTGGACATTTTAACATGGGAGTCTGTGGGGACTGACTCACTATTGGAGCCATCCTCAAGTGGCCAATAAGAGAACTGCAGCTTTTGACACTTTCTCTGAATTCACTTTTTTTATTGTTTTTTATTATTTTTGATTTTTTTTTTCAAAAACTATAGCTGCATTTCTTGTCCTCGTAGATATAACTGAAATAAAACATAAAGTGAATAAGCAGTTTTTGACTCATGTTTAGTTCAAAAGTAAAGGTTGACATGAGTTCAGAAACATCCAGTTACAGTCCTTTGAGAAATTGATTACACATTTACTGCTTCCAGAGGACTTCAGACGGTAAGTAGCAGTCAGGTGCTGCTAATCAATGCATTGATTAACTGATTATCATCAGTGTGAGCTACTCTATAAAAGCCCCTGCTCTGGGGGCATTCAATCTTCCCAGGCATGGGTGTCTCAGCAAATTCATCTCAAGGTCACAGCGTGCAATGCTTAGAGAAACTGCAAAAAATCCAAGAGCTACATCTCAGACTCTACAGGCCTCAGTCAGCAGGTTAAAGGTTAAAGTTCATGACAGGACAATCAGAAAAAGACTGAATAAGTATGGCTTGTTTGGAAGGGTTTCAAAAGAAAAACTCTTCTCTCTACAAAGAACATGGCAGCACAGCTGAAGTTTGCAAAGCTGCATCTGAACAAAGCACAAGATTTGTGGAACAGTGTCTTTTGGACAGACCAGACCACAGTGGACATGTTTGACCATAATGCACCAAACTCTGCATATTGGCACAAACACCTCATATCAGAAGGCTGATGATTTGGGCTTGTTTTGCAGCCACAGGACCTGGGCACCCTGCACCATGAACCCCTCTGTATACCAAAGTATTCTAGGGTCAAATGTGAGGACATCTGTCTCATAGTCAAATCTTGTTCCAAACTGGCTCATGCAACAGGACAATGATCCCAAGCTCGGCAGCAAATCTCCAATGGCTGAAAAAGAAAAGAATCAAGGTGTTGCAATGGCCAAGTCAAAGTCCAGACCTCAACCCCACTGAATGCTGTGGTGGGGCCTTAAGAGAGCTGTGCATAAATGGAGGAACTGAAGCACTGTTGTAAAGAAGAGTGGGCCAAAATTCCTCCACAGTTACGTGAGAGACGGAAAACCATTACTTCCAGTTATAATGGTTCTACAAGCTACAGAATCATGGGGTGTACTTAGTTCTTCACAGGACTGTGAATAACATGCCATGTAGCTCATGATGTGTGTGTTGGTGTCTTTGTTCCAGGTACCATCAATGTGCCCCGACTAATATAATTTACAGCTTTGGATTGCAGTTTATTCCTGGACTCTAATTGTATTTTCTTGCAGAGTTTATAAAATGAAAAACTAATTTGTCAGAACTATTGATGAGGACCCCCCACCCCCCACCCCCCACCCCGACAGCTGCATTGATCTGCAGCTTTCAGGTTTCTCTTTGTTAAAAGCAATCAGAGAGAAAACATGAAGGGAAAGCCAGAAGAAGGAGGGAGGCCGTGCTGTAACATCTGGGGACCCGTGTTGAAACGGCACGCCCCCTCCTCTCTCGGACCATTAGCGGACTGATGAGTGAACGGTTAGCTGGATCGGCTCGGCGTGCCTGCCTCTGCTGCTCGCTCTTTAATCATTCCTTATCTCTGCTGACAGTCCCACCTCTCGTCCTCTCCCGCTCTCACCTCACCTCGCCTCCCCCCTCCGCCTCCTCCCGTCGTTCGTGGGTGGTGCCGCTCTGTTTTCAGGCACAGGGCGACGCGATGTCACGCCACCGTTTGTTGTGTCTGGGAACAGGAAGAAATGCCCAAAACGCCGAGGAGTGATGGGATGCTGCCTGCCGATTGGTTGGATTTGCGAGTTTACAGGCCTCAGCCAAAATCCTCGCGTCATGAGCCAGATGTTGCTTTTTAATGACAGGACGGGTCAACGTTTTGGGAAAATAGGCTTATTTGCTTTCATATACTTCAGTCTCATCTTTCAGGCCTGAAGAAAAGAAAAATAAGAGGAAATGAGCGTTTGTCTTAGTAATAAAGAAAGATGGTACACAGAAAAACCCAAAACTAACATCTGTTTAACCCTAACCTAGCAACGCGGGTGCAAGAATGAGAAGTTCACTTTTAAAAGCTTATTGTGGAGAAACTTTTAAGATTGGTTTTAGGATTCAGAAGGTGAAGGACCTTTATTTAGATGACGTTCTGCTTACATTCGATCAATTATGTCAGAGGTACCAAATTTTGAAGAAGCATTTCTTCAAATTTTTGCAGTCAAGGAGTTGTAGTTCTTCAAAACACAAACAGATAATTTGTATACCATCTTTATCTAAATTAGAGGAAATGACACTTGCTAACTTAGAAGGGAAGGGCCAAATATCTAAATACTACAATATGTTAGTAGCACATGGTACAGAATCAACACTAGATAAGTTAGATGCCTGGAGAAGGGATATACAGGAAAATATTGATGAGTCAGATTGGAGGGATGCTTGTTTAAAAGCACAAAAACAAACAATAAACACAAGATTTCAATTACTTCAATATAAGTGGTTGATGAGAATATATATAACACCTGCCAAGCTCCATCATATGTCTGCTAATATTCCAGATGTGTGCACCAAGTGTTTGACTGAGAAAGGAACTTTGTTCCATTGCTTGTGGGAATGTGCAAAAAGCCAAAACTTCTGGAAGGATGTTATACAATGTCTGATGTCAAGTTACTGTTATGTCATGCTCTGCCTTGTTTTCTGTTCCTGTTTTATTTTGAA
>VUQH01083971.1:0-15116 GCA_015106775.1 Etroplus canarensis
TTAATGCTTCGGCTTGCCAAGACATTTGGGACAATTCTACGCTTCCAACTTTGCTGGAACAGTTTGGGGAAGGCCCTTTTCTGATCCAGCATGACTGTGCTTCAGTGTCCAAAGCAAGCTCCATAAAGGCATGTTTGGATGAGTTTGGTGTGGAAGAATTTGACTGACCCACACAGAGCCCTGACCTCAACCCCATCCAACACCTTTGGGATGAACTAGAGCAGAGATTGTGAGCCAGGCTGCCCTCTCATCCAACATCAGTGTCTGACCTCACAAATGCTCTTCTGGATGAACTGGCAAAAATTCCCACAGACACACTCCAAAATCTTGGAGAAAGCCTTCCCAGAAGAGTGGAAGTTGTTCTAGCTGCAAAGGGGGCAGCAGTGCCTTAAGGCTATTTGCCCTCTGGGATTAATGAAGGATTCTGATGATGATTCTGATCATTTACTTTCAGTTCAGTTTAGAATACTTTATTGATCTCTGACAGGCAGAAAAATAAAGATTAAAATATATAAACACACGTGTATAAAATGTAATATCTAACATAAATAACTCCCAGGTTTAATGAAATAAAGTAAGTACATGTGACACAATCTAGCCAACAGTCTGGCTCCCTGTGGTGCAGATCCAGCGCTCCCTTAAAGTTTCTCCCTTTTTAGCCTCCTGGCTGTCTATCAGATTTTTGGATATTTCACACTCTCATTATTCCAACCATCCTGCAGCTGTGCAGATTTTCAACTCTAAAAACTAAACTGAAATGAGCAAACCCCGTCTGGAAGCTGACTGAAGCGTGACTGAACAGAAAACAAAAACTCGAAATGAAATAAAAAGCTTGCTCAGAAAATGCTGAATTAACTGGTTGTCACAAAACTGTACATGACAGTGGTCTGTCATGGTAAGCAGTAAGGCGTGTGGGGAGGAAGTCAAACGCAGAACTGCAGGAGGCACAGCCTGGCAAAGACAAAGCCAGCTTTAATGAGGCTGCAAAGTCAACACAAAATCAAGTCCGGAAACGACCAAAGACAAGGAATCACTGCAGGCGGACGCTCTGGGAACCACTGACCTGGAGTTGGTCATTGCTTATGAGCACAAACTGTCATGCGAAGTCAGGCAACAGCAAACGTCTTTATTATATTACGAAAAACAGTGTTTTGATTAAAGTCTCAGAGAGAAAATACATCTTCTTTGTGATATCCGTGTTGTTTCCACATTCTGATTCTATCCCATTAAAAGGGAATGAGCACCGCGCAATCAAAGAACTCAGGAGCCCTGATCATCCGAGGAGCATGTGAATGCAACACAGTTCTACAGAACAGGAGGTGAATCAGAAGATTTGGTTAATGTAGTCCGTAAAAGCAGCAGCTGTACCCTGAGAATGTGGACGTCCTTTATCTTCAGTAATGAACAGTGCTGGCTAATGAAGATGCTCTTCAAGCCTTTTATTTGTAACTCTGCCAATAAATCGATAGGGAACAGTATATATGGCATGTTTGAGGGTGTCTGGCACCAGCAGTGTAAGGATGTGATTCAGCAGTATTAGGACAGGGGTTCTTAAAAATCCGTCTGTGAGGGAATCACTTTGCTGCTTTGGACGGATGAACTGTAGATCATTACAAACAGTATGAGAATTCTGAAAGGGTTATATTAATGCCAGTCCTTCATTTCATCCTGCTTATTTGCACTGCTTCTGATTGTTTCTCGTATGAACACGTCAGGACGTCAACATGCCTGTCGACAGGAATGAGCTCAGTCAGGTTTGCCGTCCTCGCTGTTGCCCTCTGCGTTTACATGCATGTCACGTAAGAATATCACCGAGGTTACGGCCAACGGCCTAACAGACCTGGGTTCAACGCCTCGCTCAGCAGGTCCAGTTCAGGAGCTTTTGTTATGTACTTTATTTAGTTTTTCTATTTCAGTGACGTGTTAATCCATAAGAACTGAAAAACAAAGATTTGCTCTTTCAAACTCATATTATCATCATCGGGATAGAACGTAAACTCACTGGTGCTTATATAGCACTTTTCACTACGAGCCTCATTCACCCACGCATTCAAACTCTGATGGATGCATCAGGGGTTAATTTGGGGTTCAGCGTCTTGCCCAAAGACACTTTGGCACATACACCGGAAAAGCAAGGGAGTGAACCACCAACCTTCTTCTTAGAAGACAACCCGCTCTACCCCCTGAGCCACATGGCTGCAGGAAGCTAGCAACCTGTAGTAGCCACTTAAAAGGTAGGATGTTTAAAGTTTATTATCGGCATATCTGGTAACACTCTTTAGTTGACTTTTCACAGTACTATTACCTACAAATGATAAACTGGACTGGTACGTTGTAATCTTTATTAAACCAAACATTAAAAGTGCAAACACAAGGCTTGCATGCTCGTGGAGGCAGCTGTGGCTCAGGAGGTAGGGCGGGTCATCTTCCAACAGGAAGGCTGGCGGTTAGACACCTGACTTTTCCAGTCTTCACGCCAAGGTGTCCTCGGGCAAGACACTGAACCCTAGAATGCTCCTGATGCGTCCATCAGAGTGTGAACGAGGCGTGTAGTAAAGAGTGCTTCGAGCGCTCAGTTAGAGTAGAAAAGTGCTATATAAGCACCGGTCCATTTGCCGTACGAACCGCTGACTGACGTAGGTATAGTTAAGATTGCTCCTGCTAACTTCGCTGAACTGAACTTGATGTAAGCGCACATTGCAGTCCTACCTCTGAGCCGGGGAGGATCCCAGTGCAGCAGTGCGGGAAAGGACACTGAAAAACTGCTTGACACACTTTTCGTCTTTCCCAGATTTACTTAATGAGTTCACTGTGGTAACTGAGCGCGCAGCGAAAGGCAAATGATCCGTCAAACACGTTTATATGCGAACGAACATAAATGTGTTAAATATATATTTTATTACGTTCTGAAACACGCCGGATAACAGATGACAAACAGCAGGACGCATTTTAATGCGGCCTGTCCCGTCTCGTTGTAATGCGTTGTGTTCTAATTTAAAGCAGGTTTCTCCACGTGAAAGCCAGAGAAATTTCTAGACAAAAGAGTTCTTTTTAATTTGAATATTTCATATTTATATCATTAGGTGATGAATCTGTCTTAACTTACAACAAGATCACTTGGAGCCTAAGTTTTCATATGATTACTGATTAAAATAGTTGGTGTTTTTATTTACGTATACACTGCTCAAAAAAATAAAGGAACACTTTGAAAACACATCAGATCTCAATGTGGACAAAAACTCCTGCTGGATATCTATCCTGATATGGACTGGGTAATGTGTTAGGAACTGAAGGGTGCCATGCCGTCTGATGGAAATGAAAATGATCAACCTGTTGAGGCTGAATTCAAAGACACCCTGAAAATCAAAGTGAAAAAATGGTGCAGCAGGCTAGTCCAGCAACTCAAAATGGTGCTCAGTAGTTTGTAAGGCCCCCCACGTGCTTGTGTGCATGCCTGACAACATCGGAGCATGCTCCTAATGAGACAACAACCTGGCAACATCATGACCAAGTCATAATGTCCCAGAGGTGTTCTGTCAGAATCAGAGTACTTTATTAATTCCCAGGGGGGAAATTGCTCATTGGATTTAGGTCAGGCGAGTGTGGGGGGCCAGTCAAGTGTTATCAGTTCCTCCATTCTCCAGGAACTGCCTGCATACTCTCGCCACATGAGGCCGGGCATTGTCGTGTACCAGGAGGAGCCCCAGGACCCGCTGCGCCAGTGTCGGATCTGACAGTGGGTCCAAGGATTTCGTCCTGATATCTGATGGCAGTCAGGGTGCTGTTGCCCAGCCTGTAGAGGTCTGTCTGTCCCCTCCATAGATATGCCTCCCCAGACCACCGCTGTCCCACCACCAAACCAGTCATGCTGAATGATGCTACAGCCAGCATAATGCTCTCCACAGCTTCTCCAGACCCTTTCACGTCTGTCACATGTGCTCAGGGTGAACCTGCTCTCATCTGTGAAAAGCACAGGACACCAGTGGTGGACCTGCCAGTTCTGGTATTCTATAGCAAATGCCAATCGAGCTAAACGGGCAGTGAGCACAGGGCCCACTAGAGGGCATTGCACTCTCAGGCCACCCTCATGAAATCTGTTTCTGATTGTTTGGACAGAGTCATTCACAACAGTGTCCAGCTGGAGGTCACTTTGTAGGACTCTGGCAGTGCTCATCCTGTTCCTCCGCCGGTCCTGCTGAGTAACTGTCTGTCTCCTGGAATCTCCTCCATGCTCTTGAGACTGTGCTGGGAGACACAAGCGAACCTGATGGCAATGGCACGTATTGATGTGCCATCCTGGAGGAGCTGGACCACCTGTGCAACCTCTGCAGGGTCCAGGTATGGCCTCATGATGCCAGTAGTGACACTGCAAAAAAATGCGAAACAAGTGGAAAAACAGTCAGAAAAGATGAGAAGAGAAACTGATTAACAACCCCCTCTGCTATTTAACTGACCACATCAATATCCCACAAGTTTAACTGACTTGATGCTGTACTCTGATTAAAAAAGGTAATCCCTTCATTTTTTTGAGCAGTGTGGAAGTAACTTCATATATACAACTCTACATATTTTAGCTGCTCACTAAGTGCCTCTGGAAACTACGTGAAGTCTACGTGAATCGTGTGTGTTCCGAGCCTCCGCTGAAGCAGCTGTTTCTGCTGAAGGGCTCCCGTTATGGAGCCGTGGCAGGGTTGAGGGGCCCCCATAGCTTGCTCTTGTTTGGACCCGCGGATGGGTCAGATGCCTCGAGCGGGGTGCGATTTCCTGCCGGTGCTGTCGGGAAGTGCCGCCGTCGCTGGTGGATGCTGTCAGGGTTTTATGTTGCGGCTAAGAGGTGTGTGTATTTAGGGCTAACAGTGTAATTATCACATTTCACAAGTGACTTTGACAGCACTGTCCCTCAGCTGGTCAAAGGTAAAATTCTGAGTCAGAATCAAAAATCAAAAGTACTTTGTGCATGTGTGGATTTAAAAAATGATATGTTCATGAATCGATACGAGAGGAGGATGAGTAAACATGCATGTTTTTGTCATTTGGGTGAAAAGGCCCTTTATGAACCTAACGAATAGCCATGCTTTGGTCCTGTGTGTCTCTGCAGATAATGAGGTCCCTCTGCAGAGGTTGGGCCAGGCTGGTGTGAAGAGGATGCCACAGCGCCCCCTGTGGGAGCTGCAGTGCCACTGTCCCACCCTCGCCACGAGCTTCTCTTCCTGGAGGATGGAGGGAGAGCCCTTCACCTCTGCTCTCTCCTCTCTGCTGTACTCTGCCGGGGGACACTTTGTCGCCCTCTCCTCCTCTTCCTCCTCGTCCGCCTCGTCCTCCTCGTCCTCAGCCGATTCAGCCATCGCTGCCATGTCCCTGGAGCAGAAGACAACTTTTGCCTTGGTCATCTTCCTCTTTGTGTTCCTCCTCATCCTTATTGTACGATGCTTCCGTATCCTGCTGGACCCGTACCGAAGCATGCCAACCTCCACCTGGGCCGACGGCCTCGATGGTCTGGAGAAGGGCCAGTTTGACTACACTCTGGCCTAGGGTTCTACACAACACACAACAGACACCCGTCCTTGTGCGCAGTGTATACCTATGTACACGCGTACACACGCACAGAGAAACCAGCGTGCTGTGTTACTGCGTTTGCCTTGAGTTCATGGAGGCACTAAGGAGCAGAAAGCCAGCCTGGTTGTGTACTGCACCCTTTCACACTGCCTGTTTGACGTGCACACACACACACACACCTGTTACCGTCCCACACGCACAAGCCGAGCAGCGGCCAGTCGGCTCAAACTGCATTTGCACCGGCGCTGCTGGGCCGCCAGGCCGCAGGGCATTTTTAATACAGAACAAGAAAACAGGTTAATGTGAAGCTCTGTTCTGTGGTTTTGTTGGATGTTCACGCAGCTTTGCCGTCCTCACACGCCTGCCTGCATTGCTGACTTAAACAATCCCGTATTTTGCCAGGATTAACTCCTTATTTCTGCTGTTTCCGTCTCTTCTACTGCCAGGAACAAGTTAGAAGACATTTCTGTCTTCTCAAAGGTTGAATTTATGTGCAGACTTGTTGGCTCTAAATTTAGCTTTTCCTTTGGTCTGCGCAAACTTTAAGTGATAAGTGGGCTGGCTAATATTTGAATTTTGAGAAATTTTTAGTGTCCTATTTGAGGTTTTCTTTTTTGGGGGGGTGGTAATTACATTTTTTTTTTTTTTTAACAGAGACAGTGATATGTGAAATTTTTATATTGGGAACTAGAGTCCAAGAGTCTGATGCCTCATTAAAAAAAATCTATCATCTTTTCTTATAAACCTGAAAAGAAAGAGTAAGTTTGAGGATTCAGAAGCAATTTAAACACAAAATATTCTGACATGTAAGGACATTTTCTCATTCTACACTATATTCGCTGCTTTGTTCAAAAAGTCAGATATTCCTGTGTCTCATTCTATGACATTTGCTCAGAGGACACTCAGGTGGATTTAATCAGGTCCATTTAAGGAAATCGACCTGTAGATGGCTGCCCCTCCCTGAGCCTGGTTCTGCTGGAGGCCTCTTCCTGTTTAAAGGGAGTTCTTCCTTCCCACAGTCGTCCAGTGCTACTCATAGGGGATGGTCTGATTGTTGGGGTTTTCTGTCTAATACTGTAGGGTCCTTACAGTGTGAAGCACCTTGAGGCGACTTTTGTTGTGAATTGGCGCCATATAAATAAAATTGAATTGAATTGAATTGAATAGCCGTTGTTCACCTGTTAGAACCATGGCTGGGCCTCAAGCTCACAACAGAACGTTGCTGACTAACCAGAACTGTGATGCTTGGGAAAACGGCATCAAAACCAAGTGAAAGATTCAAAAAGATCTGTGGGTGACATGGTGATAGCGTGGTTAGGGCCATCACCTCAAGGCTAGAAGGTTCCCGATTTGAGCCCCGGCTGGGCCTTTCTGTGTGTAGCTCGCATGGGTTCCTAACGCAGTCCGAAGATGGGCGTGTCAGCCCAACTGGTGATTCTAAATTGGCTGCGGCTGTGAGGAAGATAAAATGCTTTGCGTATGTGAGCCTCCCTGAGCCTGGCTCTGTTGGAGGTCTCTTCCTGTTAAAAGGCAGTTCTTCCTTCCCACAGTCACCAAGTGCGGCTCATAGGGGATGGTCTGATTGTTGGGGTTTTCTCTCCAGTACTGTAGACTCTTTACCTTACGGTGTGAAGCACCTTGAGGCGACTTTTGTTGTGAATTGGCGCTATATAAATAAAACTGAATTGAACTGAACTGAATTGAAACCACGGAGCACCCATGAATGAAACATTTTCCACTTGAAAGGGCGAGACATAGAGTTGTAAAAGACCACAACTAACCATTTGTATCTTTGTGTAATTGTCCCATGTTGCTATCAAGAAGTATATCGCATTAAAATTGGGTCCATCTTTTTGAAACACCCTTTATATGTTGAATATATGTGGAGCAGCTGGTCTACGGGCTCCTCTTGCTTGTGCTGTTTCTGGTTCTTCGGCCAGCCTCTGAGCCTCTGAGCCTCTGTCCTAACATACAAAGAGCTGAAGTGAAACCAAGTGTTAAAACAAGGAAAAGTGTCCGCTGTTGGTTTTTTGGAGGTTGCGTAGGTAGCATACTGGTAATCCTTCACTCCGTATATCCAAATACCTACATAAAACAGGCACATATGAGGTACCATAAATCCTGCTTAACACACCTATAGCACGGCCTCGGTGGTGTTAAATATCTGAGAGTTAGTAAAGGACAAAAAGAAAAAACAGAATTCAAATATTTTAGCAAAGAAAGCACAGAAAGTACATGGATTTGGTGTCCTTTTTCAGGATTATATCACTTTTCTCTCCTTTCTCTCTTCTCTCTCCCCTCACCCCCAACCAGTCGAGGCAGATGGCTGCCCCTCCCTGAGCCTGGTTCTGCTGGAGGTCTCTTCCTGTCAAAAGGGCGTTCTTCCTTCCCACAGTTGCCAAGTGCTTGCTCATAAGGGGTGGTCTGGTTGTTGAGGTTTTCTCTCTAATACTGTAGGGTCTTTACCTTACAGTGTGAAGCGCCTTGAGGCGACTTTTGTTGCGAATTGGTGCTATATAAATATCATTGAATTGAATTATATTAAGGCTCATGAAACTACAAAACCATTTTTTAAACTGCTTGCAGCCAGCTGGAAACAAGGCAGGGAAAAAGTCACCTTGAGGAAACTATAATTCTAATCGATGCTCATCAGAGAAAGACAAAATCCTGAGACTGTCTCCAGAAACCATAGGCCCACATACTATCTGCACTCTGAGGTCCACAGGGTTTTCCAGGAATGGCGACTTATTTTCCAGAGAACTGATCGGTCAGTAGACAGTAGGTTTTTAGGTGTTGATCTCTGAGCTTGAACATAGCCTGCTCTGCAGCAAACTAGGTCTGCAGCGTGGGTTGCCATGGCGATGTAGACCAGAAACGCCCCTAAATCCTGCTTCATTGTGCAGACCACCTTGGTGTGAAAAGTGTTTTCGAACCACTTCTCATGACAGTAAACAAAGGAAAGAAACCTGTTGGGGTAATTACAGTATTTCACAGTGATGAAGAGAACCCATTTGCTGATCAGTCCAGGTTAGATTCGTGCCAGCAGTAGAAGGTCGTGCGTAAGGAGACAAACAGGAAAGGGTCAAACTTGCCGGGGTGAATGTTCCCGTCTGTGAGGGTTCTGTTACTCTGGAGTTGGACACCTGCACCAAACTCCACCCCGACCAGGGAGAAGCAGCGCTCCACTCTTTAGAGACATGCACCACCCTCTGCTGGGCATCTTTGTGGAGAGGGATTCACCCTACAGCAGGATAAGGAGGCCAAACACACTTTAAAGCTTTGAAGAACTACCTAAAGACCAAAGAAGACCAAGGAGAGCTGACTTTCCTCCACACTTGAAGATGGAGAAAGCCTAATAGTAGAGAAAATGATATTCTAAAATTCATTGAACATTTTTCAGCGATTGAACTTTTTTGCACACATTGTTAAGTTGCTGTTATTTGTAATGAAGCGTTTTGTATTGAGTTTTGAAGAAGGCCAAATAATAATTCACATTCACTGGTGGTCTCAGACTCTTGGATTCCAGTGCATCTGGTCAAAGTAGGACTAAACAAGGTTGCCAGTGTGGCTGGATATTTGCTGCCAGCTTTTAGTACTTGACAGTTTTTGACACATTCAGTAAGACAGGCACAAGCGCAGCAGTGGACACTTTAGACTGATGACTTGGTGGGTTTGTGGCTGGTCTTACCAACCTTTGTATTATAATGTATGTCTGTTCAGTTTTCCTGGTAAGATGTGAACTTCTGCAAAAGCATTTCTTTCTTCCTTAGTGGTTATATCTCATTCAACCAGAAAGCCAGGCTGGATTCTTTACGGCGACAGCCCCTGGGTGTGTTTGCAAGGGGATCTCAATCGCTGCTTTTCCAGACTGTGAACTGTTTACATTGTCAGCATTTCCGGTTTCACTGGAGACAGAGACAGAGGGTGGCGATCCAAGATGACCTGGGGGTGACTCACTCATACAGGGTAGCCATTTCTCTTCATGATACCTCACTGTCTTAACCTGCTCGTGTCTCTGTGCTGTTAATGTGGTAATCTGCCAAATTATCAAGTCTAAAAGATGACTTAACGCGAAGATCGCCTTTTAAGGCAGTGAATTACATGTAAATCCACTGTGTCAGACTACTCATTGAGCCCGAGGCTAAACTAAAATGTGGTGTGACGTTGCTTTTTCTTGAGGAAATGCTAAAATGCAGCATTTCTGAAGATACAACTTGCTATGAGTAGATACTCCTTATTGCTTGCTTTAAAAAATTGCACAGCAGGCACTTTTGTGGTGACATTATTGAAAAGAGAACAGGGTTTTGATGATAACAGGGTATTAATTAGCACTGATATCCAAAATGATGGTTCATTTGCCACGCACATGCATTTTTACCACCATGATGGAAGAGATATTTTAGTAAGCCTTGAAACAAGCTGATCAGTTATTGGAATTTTTTTGAAGTTGCTTTTTTAGACATGGTCCTGGGTTCCATTCCACTAATCCATTAAATTGCAGCAAATGTCTCCAGATGTAGTGACCTTGTTCACTCATTTACTCATGAACAGATAATCATAGAAAACGATAATTCATTGTATCTTCATTCTGGGAATTTATGATATGGGAACAGTTATTTTGAGTAAATACCAGACATACCGGGGCAACTTACTTCAACATTTGAAGAGGATAGACATCCCCAATTCCAAAAAGGTTGAGATGGGGGGAAAATATAAATAAAAACACAATGTAATGATTTGCAAATCTTATAAAACAATATTTTTTTCACTAAAGAACATAGAAGACATATCAAATGTTAAAGTGGGACATTTTACTATTAATAAAAAACTAGCTCATCTTGAATTTGATGGCAGCAACATGTCTCCAAAAAGTTGAACAGGTCCATGTTTCCCACTGCGTACTGTCCCTTCTCCTTTTAACAACCGCCCATAAACATCTGGGAACTTAGGAGACCAGCTGCTGGACCTCTGGGAGAGGAATGTTGTCCCGTTCTTGTCTGCTGTAGGATTCCGGTTGCTCAACGGTCCTGGGTCTTCTTTGTGGTATTTTTTGTTTCGTGATGAGGCAGGCCAGTCCAGCACGTGGACTCCTCTACTTTGAAGCCATGCTGCTGGAATAGCTGCAGTATGTGGTTTAGCATTGTCTTGCTGAAATACGCATACCCATACCATCAGAGATATGTTTGAACTGAGTGCTGATAGCAAGCTGGATGGTCCCCTCTCCTCTTTAGTCCAAAGGACACAGCGTCCATGATTTCCAAAAAGAATGTCTAATGTCCATTGGTGTGACCACAGAACAGTTTTCCACTTTGCCTCAGTCCATTTTAAATGAGTTTTGGCCCAGAGAAGACGGCAGCGTTTCTGGATCATGTTCACATGTGGCTTCTTCTTTGCAGATTGCTGAACCTCTGCCCATCTTTACTTCTGAGAGACTCTGCCTCTCTAAGGTGCTCTTTTTACACCCAGTCACATTAATGGCCTGTTGCCAGGTAACTTCATCGGTTGCCACATGATCCTCCAGCCGTTTCTTTTTAGCACCACTTTCTGCTGCCATCAAATTCAAGATGAGCTCGAAATTTTAATGGAACAGTAAAATGTCTCAATTTGTGAAAAAAAAGATATTGTTTTATAAGATTTGCAAATCATTTCATTGTGTTTTATTTCTATTTTACTCGTGGAACTGAGCCTTTATTGTCATGCCATGTTTAACCTAATAAACTCAGATTTGTTTCAGCATACACGCCTGTGAGAGCTTTAAACAGATTCCATGGAATAATGGCTCTTTTAGTGGCGTTCCACTGATAGATCAAGTACTTTAAGTAGTTTTTGAAGCTTCGGCTCTCTGACTGGTTCGGGATCAGATTTGTTCTTCTGCCTCGAGTCTGACAGCAGCATTTAAAGCACAGAGTGGTTTTCCTACAGACTTAATTCATGTTTCATTTTGCGAGACATTCTGACTGTGACGGAAAACCATTTGTTTTAGCTATGTAAGTTATGATGTATTTTCCAGTGACTAGTCAGGGTTGAAACAATAAGAACAACAAAGCCCTTCTTACACTTCAGTACGATCCCAGTGTCAGTGGTCAGCTTCTGAAGAATAATTTCTGTGTATATGTAATACACAAATATTTCATAGACGCACAATGATGGAAATGCATCTCCCCACTGAAAATCTGATCAGATTTGTCAAGGTCGTCATTCTGCGTTCAGGTCAAACACTATGAATGTTACTTTTGTGATGATGATGATAGTCACATTTGCATCTTTTCCTTCTAAATGGTTTCAAGCCAGTGCTGGCCACCACTTTTTCTTTGTTTGTTTGGATGGTTTTTATTTGTCCCCAAAGAATTATTTGCTAATATCCTAATTTTTCAAATGAGGTTGCAAGGTGGATGTCACTTTAAGGTATATTTTTTTTCTGTTTTTAAGGAGCAAATTCAAGCAGAACTGATAAGATTAGCACGGTTTCATCTGTAAAGAATTTAACAAGTAAATTACAAAATAGGAAACATTAAGGTTGTCCTCAAATTTAAGACGACAATATGCCTGCTCAGTTCCGCGAAGGTTCACACCATGAGAAGTCTGGATGATGAGGAAAATTAAGTGGGCTTTCTGTTACATCAAAACCCACTTTGGCCCACTAACCTGAGATATCTGCATACTTCTACCTGCTGGGAGAACAGACTGTTCGTCTGTCTGCAGGAGAAACTGGAGCACGCGCTGTATTCCAGCAGTGCAGCTGTTTGCTTCTTAGAGTAAGAAGAACGACAGCGTCCGTCACCTCCGTGAGTGAAAAATCATGCGTTTGCATTCAAAGGACGGCACCATCTGACCGTCCTGGTGATTCTGAAGAGAGTGAGGCTGAGGCGCCGGCTGTCGTTGCCAACCAATGACCAGCCGGATGTCTTTTAAACCATGACCGCAGTCACTCCATGACCCCACCTGTGTAGTACTGTAACCACAGTGTTAGAATAAGGATGCTCAGCTGCTGAAGGAAGGTGTCCTCATCTCCACGAGGTTCTGAAGCACGTGATGGAGGGTGGAAGGTGGGGATGAACTCGTAAAGCCGGGCTGCATTACTTAAGAGAGGCCTCTATTGTTACTAATGAGGGCAGAGTGTTTCATGCCGACATCAGTGCTTAAGCCGGGTTAAGATATGAGACAATCATCGCCACATGCCCCTCTTGCATTAGATATTGGCTTAAGACGGCTATGAATAATTCTGCGCTACGTCTGCAGCTGAGCGAGCTGGGCCTGCTGTCAGCACTGGCTGTGCGTTGATTAGAAGCCAGGTCTGCAGTCCACCTGTAGGACCAAACACACTGTCAGCTGTCCATGGGCCCGTCGGAGTGTGTGTGTGCTTGACTGTCCAATAAAAAGATGAATAATGCACATTAGTAACCATAATTCTAATACTGCAGTTTTCTAATAGAATTAAAATATATTGAGGTTAATTGTTACTTAAGGATCCACAGCAGCATGGAACTAAAATTGCTCTTTGTTTTAGTCAGCTTATGTATAATCACCTCTGACTGTTAACATTCAAGAACAAACCTTGACGCTGGTGCACTTGCAGTCTTATTTTCCTGGAACGCTGCTGATGACTCTGTGCTGCCGTAACCTCCGTGACCTGTGCTTCCACTGTTTCTGGCGATGACCGAGGGACTGTTGAGGGCGGGAAAACAGAGAGCGAAAGCTCCGGAGCTGACGCTGAGCAGTGACGCCGTCATCAGGATTCAGCCTCTGTACATACGCAGGTCCATAGCTGTAGGACTTCGTGGCTGTGGTGTCTGTGTCTGCTTGGAAAGCAGAAAAATACGTGATTCAATTTATGTGGCAGAGTAACACTGAATAAACCGTTTCTGTTCACCGCCGTCTTTTGTTGATTTTTTTGTTCATTTGCACACTCACACACGCACACACACACACACAGTTGGTCTTCTTGTTTAGGAGCGTGTGTCTGACAATAACAGTGTCATAGGAAACTGTTTAACCTATGTGGGTGTGTTTTATAATTAACGCTTCATGTGGTCCTGAAATATGAATAAATAACTGTGAAGGTAAAAAGAACAAAAAGAGTGTCAGATAATTAGGAACACATACAAAAAGGAAAAGGAAATATTCCAATGCCTTTTCAGTGGTAGTAGCAGGAAAACGTGCACTGGGAGCTTCACCAAGCAGCTGCATGAGAGCCTTACATCACCAGGAGTGGTCAAGAGTTGGCCTGGGCCCCTTAGTTCCAGTGAAGGGAATTCTTAATGCTTCAGCTTACCAAGACATTTTAGACAATTCTATGCTTCCAACTTTGTGGGAACAGCTTGGGGAAGGTCCTTTTCTGTTCCAGCATGACTGTGCCCCAGTGCACAAAGCAAGCTCCATAAAGGCATGGTTGGATGAGTTTGATGTCAAAGAACTTGACTGGCCCACACAGACCCTGACCTCAACCCCATGCATTCAACAACTTTGAGTTGAACTAGATTGCGAGCCAGGCTGTCGTACAACATCAGTGTTTGACATCACAAATGTGCAAAAGTTCCCACAGATACACACCAAAGTCTTGTAGAAAGCCTTCCCAGAAGGGTGGAAGCTGTTCTAGCTGCAATGGGGGACCAACTCCATATCAGTGCCTATGGATTCAGAATAGGAGGTCATAAATGCTCCTGTACGTTGAATTTGGAGGTGGTCCGAAACTTTTATCCAGATAGTGTGTAAGCCATAACCATGAAAATTTAAACAAAAAATATTGAATATATGAAAGTTTACCTTTGTAAGTGCAATTATGAAAAAAAAGCTTTTTCACAATACCCTTTTTTAGAGTTGCATTAATATATCTACACCCTAACAGCCCACCTGCCCAATTCCCACCCCACATTAATACAGTAACATACAGTCCTCACATAAAACATGAAGTGCTCTATTCATTCACCAGACTGCCTTATCATAACGTAGCGTAATGGTTTACAATTTTGCCTTGCAAGCAAAAGGTCCCTGGTTCGATTACAGATTTATTATGTGAAAAGTGGAGAAGCACAAGAGTTTTAACATAATTTGGGTTGGATAATTGTTTTGCAAATTCAGAAAAAATTGCACATAGACTTTTTAACTTAAGTAAAAGTTGTAATCCTACTTAAATAACATAATGGTCCACAAATTACATTATCAAAATATATTTAAAGTACCTAAAGTTAACATACTCATTATATAGAATGGCACTTTTCAGAATTATATGCATTAGAATAGAATAGAATAGAATAGAACTTTATTGATCTCACAATGGAGAAATTCACTAGTTACAACTGCCCAAAAAGTAACACACAGTGAGGTGCAAGAAGTTGGAAATGTGCAAGATGTGATAAATAGTCAATAATAAGGGTAAAATATAAGCATCTTATATACAGGGAATAAGCATCTTATATACAAGGAAAGTTATAGGTAATGTAGATATGTAATAGATAACAGATAAGTAATAGACAACAGACATGTAATACCACTGTTACAGAGCAGAGTTAAACAGTCTGACAGCAGTGGGGATGAAGGACCTGCGGTAGCGCTCCTTTTTG
>VUQH01083972.1:0-13769 GCA_015106775.1 Etroplus canarensis
CCTGTCCATCCTGGTCACTCCCAGGGAAAATCTCAACATCTTCAGCTCTGCCACCTCCAGCTCTGTTTCCTGTCTTTTTGTCAGTGCCACCATCTCCAAACCATACATCATAGCAGGTCTCACTACCGTCTTATAAACCTTCCCTTTCACTCTTGCTGCTATCCTTCTGTCACAAAGCACCCCTGACACTCGTCTCCACCCACTCCACCCTGCCTGAACTCTCTTCTTCACCTCTCTCGTGCTCTGTCCGTTGCTTTGGATCGTTGATCCCAAGTTGCCGAAAGAAAGCCTCTTCACTCTAAAAAGAACATGGCAGCATGCCTTAGGTTTGCAGAAATGCATCTAAACAAATCACAAGATTTTTAAAATATTTTCTTTTGCACAAATGAGACCAAAGCAGAGATGTTTGGCCGTAGAGCGCTAAGCCACATTTGGCAAAACCACACACAGCATATCAGTACAAACACCTCATATCAGCTGTCAAGCACAGTGGTGGAGGGGTAATGATTAGTCTTGCTTTGCAGCCAAAGGACCTAGGCACCTTGCACTCCTTGAGTTGACAATGAACTCTTTGTATACCAAAATATTCTAGAATCAAATGTGAGGCCATTTGACTTTTAGCTAAAGTTTGACCAAAATTGGGCCATGCAATAGGGTCATGATCTGAAGCACCAGCAAATCTACAACAGAATGACTGAAAAAGAAACGAATGAAAATTTTGCAGTGGCCCAAAGTCCAGAACTCAATGAAATGCTTAACAGAGCTGTGTATAAACAAAATAAACCAAAGCACCATTGTAAAGACAAGTAAGAGACTGAGAAAGGCATACGGATGATTACTTCATGTTATTGCTACCAAAGGTGTTTCTACAAGCTATTGATTCATAGAGTGTACTTAACTTTGTTCACATGACTGTATCTTATCATAAAGTGGACACCATGGGGTTTTTATGGCTGGCTGAAAAGGTGTATAGCTCCCTTTTAAATATGGACAAACAATGCTAAATTAAAGTCATATTTAGACTGGTACATATCCTATATCAGGTACAACCAATGCGTGGATGGCTCCATTTTATTTTCTGACAGCCGTCATAGGTTCTCCAACATCTTTTCAAAGGTAAGGAGGGTAAGTACAAGTATTCAGTTGTTGCAGTCTACATTCTGATTGGTACAGTAGATGCCACTAGATAACATGCTCTGAGACACACACTGATCTTTTAAAAATTGCACAAACCCTCTTGCTACCAAACCAAGTTAATACATGTATCCAAGTAAAAGCCTATATAAACGGAAAACATTTGCAAATTTCAGGTGGTGCAATGCAAGAAATGTCAATTAAATGAATAATTTGATTTAAAATTCTAATATTATCAACTACATTTCTAAAATGCTTATTAGTTTGATTTTTTTTTAAATCACAATCAGAATAAATTCTATTAAAAAGTAAATGGACTAAAAAAATAAACATACATGTCACGTCATTGACCCATGCACAAATTATGTGTGTCGTTTCCATTTTCACTGGTCAAAATTTGAGGAGTGTGTGCAGGTACATGTGGGGTGAATGTTGGCCTCTGTGCATTCATGTGTGTGAACAGTTGTTGAAGTGATTGTATTTATTCCTGCCTGCATCAATCATTGTGCCCATACATCAGTGTAGTGTTGCACGTCCTCTCCCATCTTCTCTCCCCTCCTTCCTTCTGTCCCACCTTTCTCTTACTCAAGGTAAAGATGAACCAATTACTTGATGATGATGATGTAGGGCATTTTTGCATCCAAGTTCAAGATTAACAACTGTGAGTCACATATTCTTAATATACTAGCCCAGTCGATTACTTTGAGCTAAATCTGATGTTTTCTTATGGCAGCGTCACCACTATTAACAGATTGCAGTACATCTGTTCATGAGAACACTCCCCTTTTCTCCCAGGTGGAGCTAGAAGTATAATAAACACAGATGGAGTGTTCCTGCCACAGGGAGCACCTGGAGAGAAACATGGTGGCACTGAAGAGGAACATGATGAAAAACAAGTTATTGAGACTCACAGAATGTTAACCTCTGGGCAATAAGACTCTGTGCAGGCAACAGTGAAGGGACTTTCATGTAAGTTCATTTCATTTAATTTTTTAAAGTACAGCATGTATTTTTATTATCTAAATATAAATTATGAATCGTGAAGGTTCTACTAAACAGAAAATACTTACCACATTTGTATGAAAGTCTTTGAGACTGAGTCGTTTTTCTGTAGTCAAATCCAGAGAGTTACACATATGTATATATATATATATATATATATATGTGTGTGTGTGTGTGTGTGTGTGTGTGTGTGTGTGTGCGCATTTACTATTTTATACTAAATGAACTATAATTATACTGGACATTCCTTTAGACTAAATAACATTTAAAAGGTTCTTTTCAAATAGCATTGCAGCAATGGGAAAAAATGCTTTAATCAATATAATTTCCCAGAGTTGTGCTGAGTGTGTTTAAAAAAATGTGACCTTTTTTGCAGTTTAATTTTACTTTGAATAAAATATACTGCTGTGAGAATACATCAGTAACATTTTGTTTCAGTGCAGCATTCTGGCCTCCCTTGCTGGAGTTGTTTTACAGCAGCCACTTTCAGTTCAGTCATTGTTGATATTTGGTTTACTTCAGTAGGGGGGGAACATAATGCAACTTGAAAAAAAATTAATGAAAATCACAACAACAAACAAAAGCTGCTAATGTAACCAAATGATAGGCTGCTCTTGTTTTTGTCTGTTACCCCCTGCTACAGCCCCTTTACCTCCCAGAGTGAGTGTGCTGGCTGAATCAACAGCAACACAGTGCTGTGCCACAGCAAGGCTGAAAGAAATTAATACATCACCCAGCGCCAGTAGCTGTAAATGCAATACATGAGATTTTTTTTTTTTAATGACAATTTCAGAAACATTTGAGTGTTACTTCAGCTTGCCTTAGACTCCACAGATTATCATTAGGTTTTGCTTTGCTGTGAATTCAAAGAAGAAGCTAAGTGTCTGTGCATCCTTAACACCAGACATTCAATAACTGAAAGAAACAGTAAATTACAGATGTAACATAGGCTGAGAACATGTTTATATTGCTTCAGGACAGCCAAACTAAAAGGGAGGTATCCATGGGATATATGATTTCATATGGAACACACACAATCTTTCACTGCACCAGAAACTGGACAGTTTAGCCAACCTCTTCTTAAACAGATGACATGGTGGTGCAATTGTCAGAATTGTGGCCTCGCAGCAGGGTTATGGCTAAGTTAAACTTTTAACTTTACAGGAACATTATTTGAAATGATAAACATTCTAATGATTTTTGAAAACTGATTACATTTTTTTAACATTACAGAATGAATAGGTAATGTTTCCATTGCTGCCAGAACATTCCCTATGGATGGATTATTAGAGTAACAGATTATAGAATATTCTTTTTAAATATGGCCATGTCATTGCTTCCATCTCTTGAAATCTGCTGGTTAGATTTCCATGAAATTTGGCAGTGGGAATCAGGGTTTTCCCTTGAAGAACCCTGTTAGTTTTGGCGACCTCATGCCTTTTACGCTAATGCAAGCTGAGTAAAATGTAAACTTTGGTGTCTATACAAATAGTATAAAGTGTACTTCAATTAAATAAACAATTTCAGCAACTAAGACCAAATTGTCAAATGTGATATTTCAGATTTGACATTTTGGCATGCAGCATTACCTACTGCACTGTGCAATGAACCTTCCTCCTTTACAGCAACAAGGTTCTAGGGTCAATCCAGCCAGGGCCCTACTGTATGGAGTTTGCATGCTCTTTCTGTGACTGCATGGGTTCTTTTTAGGTACACTGGCTTCCCCCCACAGTCCAAAGACTTTAGGTTAATTATTCTTTTTTTCATTCATTCATTCATTTTCTCCCACTTATCCAATTCAGGGTCACGGCAGGTGCTGTAGCCTATCCCAGCTGTCATTGGGTGAAAGGCGGGGTACACCCTGGACAGGTCGCCAGTTTGTAGCAGAGCCAACACGGAGAGACAGACAACCATTCACACCTGTGGTCAATTTAGAATGGCCAATTAACCTTCGCATGTCTTTGGACTGTGGGAGGAAGCCGGAGGACCCACAGAGAACCCACGCAAGCATGGGGATAATATACAAACTCCACACAGAAGTGCCTAAGCTGGCCAGCCGCTAGATTTAAACCCGGACTCTCTTGCTGTGCGGTGACAGTGCTAACGACTGTGCTGCCTAGGTTAATTAATGATGCTAAATTTGTTGTAGGTGTAAATGAGAGTGTAAATGATAGTCTGTCTCTCAGTGTTAGCCTTGTGATGGACTGGTAACCTGTCCAGGGTGTACCATGCCTCTCATCCTCTGAGAACTGTGGTAGCCTCCATCCACCCTCCCATAACCCTGAGTTGAATAGCTGGTTTTAATGGATGGATAGCGTTCTTTAACATGATGTGTGCTGATTTTAAATAATAAATAATATTGTACTAATACTGCAGTATTATAATCATTGCAGTACTGAATCACAGGACGCCATGTCTAAACAGTGACGGGGAGAAAGGCTGTGGCCAGCGCTTTACTTTTTGGAATTAAATGATCTTGCTTTTCAGTTTTTTGTTTGTTTTTCTTTTGTTTGTTTGTTTGTTTTTCCTCAGTAGTGACATAAAATGTTATCTTTGCATTAGCTTGTTTATGGTGCATCAGCAGACTCTGGATGTGAGGTACTCTTGGCACAGTCAGAAAACATTCACCCAATAACTTCCTTTGTGTCAATGTGTTATATTACAAGGAGGTTATTTATTTGAAGGAACAACTGACTGTGAAGGCACCTTTGCTCAAAAAAATGTAAATATTTTGCATACTATGTGTTGGTAACATAGGCTGATGTTCAGACACATTTAATGTACAAATAAAACGATAAGAATTCTTGCATCCAGCTCCACTCCCTCATTCACACTCTTACAATATGGTATCTGTCCAACACATCTACTCTAATCAGCTCCAGTACCTTTGGTCTAAAAATAAAACTTCTCTCTCTGCAAATGACATTCTGTGGTAGCACCACAGAATGTGAGTGACTAACTGTGAATGAAGCACTTGATCTAATTTTAGAATGTGGTCTTGAAGAGGATGAAAATATCGAACATGAAGAAGATGGTGCTGGAAGCCTGTGCTGCAAGAAGGAATCCTGCTGATGTGCTGAATATGATCCAGACTCTGAATGATCAACAGATGAAAAGTCACAAGTTAGTACAATGTTATAATAAGTGACGTACATGAGTGCACCACACGACCATTTGTACAAGTTGAACATATATGTTTACGTACCTTGTATCTTCTGGCTTCGGCAATTTCCTTTAATAAAAAGTCAAAGGACATGGTGGCTTGATGAATTAAAATGGGATGAATGGAATCATTACTTTTTTACTTCAGAACACATCTGAAAGTCTTAGGCATACAACAGATGCTCAGGTTGTACTGAGAGGCCCAAAGTGTGCCTAGAAAACATCCCCCACACTCTTACACCACCGCCAGTAGACTGAAATGTTGATACAAAGCAGGATGAATCCATATTTTCATGTTGTTCATGCCAAATTCTGACCATACCATCTACATGTCACAGCAGAAATTGAGACTCATCAGCCCAGGCAATGTTTTTCCAGTCTTTGATTTTCCAGTTTTGATGAACACGTGCAAACTGTAGGTTCAGTTCTTAGCTGACAGAGGTGGCACCTGGTGTGGCCTTCTGCTACTGCAGCCCGTCTGCTTCAAGTTTCAACATATTGTGTATTCAGGGATGCTCTTCTGCATACCTTGATTGCAACTAGGGGTTATTTGAGTTACTGCTGCCTTCCTATCAACTCTGAGCAGTTTGACCTCTAGCATCAACAGTGCATTTTCCTAGGGAACTGCAGCTCACTGAATATTTTCTGTTTTTCGGACCATTGACTGTAAACCTTAGAGATGATTATGTGGGAAAATCCCAGTACATCCTCAGTTTCTGAAATACTCACACCAGAGATTTGGCACCAACAACAGTGCTACATTCAAAGTCATTTAAATCACCTTTCTTCTCCATTCTGATGCTCAGTTTGAACTTCAGCAGGTAGTCTAGACCATGTCTAAATGCAGTAGGTTGCTGCCACTGGATTGGCTGATTAGATTATGCGTTAACGTGCAGCTGAACAGGTGTACCCAATGAAGTGGCCAGTGTTTGTCTGACCCTCAAAGTGATCGATTATTAATTGCGTAAAATCGAATTTGATACCCGTTTTCAGTTTTTCCTGTGTGAAACTGTGCTGATGAGAGTAGGAGTTGAATTTCAACTAAAAGAGACCCATAAACAATCCATACATGTGAAACATTTTGATAGAGCAGGAAGCGCTCTGAGGGCTGGATGCATGTGAAAGACGACAGAAATAAAGTTGCCAGGACAATCTTTAAAACGCTCGATACTCCACCAACATCTGTCGATGAAGACCCTGCAGTGTGATGGAGGGTTCCAGAGGAGCAGCTCTAGAAATTGCTCAGAAATTTGTTTTGTGTCTTAAAATCAATCACACCATGTCATTACTAAGTGATGAATAAAAAACAGTAAGGGCATCACACTTCAACCTCAGTGTTAATCAGTTATGTTAATATCAATCTGTTGACAACTCCAGTTATTGATTGGTGTGTTGATCAGCAGAGACATTTTTTTCCTGCTTTATGGACAGGAAGGGTTAAACCACTTCTGCTCCGTAAAACTGACAACCCTTCATCGCGATCGCAGTGAATCTTTTATTTATCATGGGCAGTCATACTCGGTTTCATGTGCCGGTCTCCCTGCGGGGGACCCTCGGCAGTGCGGAGGTCGATTCGCTGACTCTTGTGTCCCCTCCCATCGGCGTCCCCTGTCGCCGTGCGCGGCCACACCTGCATTAAACGGGGGAAGTCCGTCCGGTGGAGAGGAGGCAGAGAGACTGTGGTGTTTCACCGGGAGCGCAGCGCTCACAGCAGCCCCCCCGTCGCTTGGGTCCCTCTCGTCTTTAAAGAGGGGTGAGGGTGCGCGCCGACGGACGGCTGGGACACTTTCAGAATCTGAACGCAGGCTGGGGATTACTGAGGAGAAAACGGCCGAGCACGGCGCAGAACAGAAGGCATTCAGTGTGGCCAGCTCAGCGCACAGGTAAGACTGGCTGCTGAGAAACAAGATCCACACAGAAAGGAGTTTCAACTTTTCTTCAGCAAAGGAGCTTTTCTCTTTTTTTTTATCTGTTTCATTTTAAACTTACATGCGAGTTATTGTAACTACTAGATTATTCAGGTATACATGTAATATGATATAATATCATCGTTGGATTATAATAACCTCTACAAAACTGAACAGGTATCATTAACATAGCACGTTTATAGACCGCTGTTTTTATATTTTTTTAATTAAACGATTGAAATATTATTATATAAAGGTCAGTATCTGTGCCTTACAAGTTAAATCTCCTTTTTAAATATTTTTATCATTCTACTGTATCAAAATATAAAGGGCTTCATATTTTAAATAGGATCCTGCCATATTCATATTATCCAAGTCTTAAAGGTGCTAAATTATAAAACAGCCTCCGCTGGCCTGTCTTGTGTGCTTGGAAGGACTTACCTGAAAGCTCAGCTACAATATAATGTATTTATTTATTTAGTTATTTATTTGCAGTTTTTGAAACCCAAAATCCACTGTTTTTTCACCAAACACATGCTGTGTGAGGCCCCTATGTGCCCTTACCTGAAGCAGAATATTTAACCCATAAGAACCCATGGTGACATGCATGTAACAAACACATTACATTTTTTACAGCTGTGTGGGCCTCTTGGTCCATTGTATATCCCCCATAATTTTCCTGTAAGGAAAAATGGGTCTGGGTTCTTATGGGTTAAGTAAGAGTGGTAAAGTATTATATAGCTGACAAGTTAGCTGCATCTTGGTCTCTATTCATGATAATTCTAACTACCATTAAAATCTCTGTATCCACAGACTATGGGAGCCTGGATATCAGTGTCATATTTTCCACAATTGCTGCATAGTCATGCTTGTGTGTTCTCGACTTTCCTGAAAGAATGCACGGTCTGTTTTACTTTCACAAAAAACAAGGAAGTAAACCGTGTTGACATCATATCAAACTCTAACCTTTGCTCTTGCGGGATGGGCCACAGTTATAAAGCCCATACAAATACACTGTAGGTCATCAGTTCATAGGGCTGCTGTCATATACTCAGATATCAGCTTTGCTGCATTGTGGAAAATCCATAAACCACATAGAAAGGGAGTGTTGCTGAAGCTGTATTCAAGTTATTGTGATTGCAACAGATCAATACACTGTCCAGCCATGACCCCTGCTGTTTTGCTCATAACCTATAGATCTGCTGGTACTAATCTGAAGACCAAAGATGAATCATGGCAGGGCATCTAAATGAGAATAGGTTACACACTGACTGTCAGTCTCACTATACCAAAAGCACTTTAAGGATCATTTAAGATGAGGTCTAACTCTTAAAAACAAGTCAGGCCGAAAACAACATGTGATAGTCCTCGTTAAGAAAGAGCCTGAAGTCAACATGGAGTGCAGGATGAAAGGAGGAGAAAAACAAAGTGAGTCAGTGATTGAGTCTGAGGATAACCATGCAACGTTTCGTGTGTGTGTGTGTGTGTGTGTGTGTGTGTCAGGCAAGAATCTTAAATATCCTTTTTCTCCACCGTCAGCAGATGCACACAGACAGGTATGTAGTGGCATCAATAGCAGCTGTAATGACTACATCCACTCTTGTCCCTGGGCATAACACACATTCACCAATAAGCATAATCAATTCAATATAGGGGTAAGATAAGATTAAACTGCCAGATAGTGTTCACAAAGGTGATTCTTCCTTTTGTACTTATCCCAAATTGATGATCATAACTTTAAGGTATTTGCACAAGATTGTTTTTACAACATTCAAATACAGCTGTACACAGAGGGCAGTGCATTGGAAAACCACCTTCACTCAAAACGGTGAACAAAACAATATACAACCAAGGGCTGAACACTAGCATTATTCCTCTAAATAGCTAAGAATATTAGATTTCACCACATCAGAGGGTTATTTTGGAAATTTTAATGTTCGCTATATGAACAAGCTACTGGAGTAGGCAAAGGCACTTCCAAACATAATAATGTAGCTTTCTAAAATATCTCTGTAATACAAGTTTAACAATGTCAAAATGCTTTAGCTTGACTTACACAAATACAGTAGCCTGGAAACGACACTTTAATATTAACTTATCAGTGAGAAAATGCTTGCTGCACACAGAAATACAGACTGTCAGCATCCTCTAGTCTGTTCCTGTTTTTTCCTTTAGAAATTCCTCATATTTTATTGCTGGAATTCAAAAAGTGGATCATCAAAGGTGCACCAATCCATTTTTTTCCCCAAGTTCTGATACGATACTGGTATTTTGGCTTTGGGTATCTGCAGATGCTAAGTACTGATCCAGTACCAGTGTTAAACTCTTTTATGTGCAAGGCACCATCAGGCTTGACTTAAGCTTTGCTTTCCCGCCTTTGTTAAAAAAAAGGTAACAAACAAATACATCCAGGGATATGAATGCAGTCATTTGGTATCAGTCTTCTTTCTTCTATCAGGATCAGACCAATAGCCAATATAAATATGGGACTGGTGCCTCCCTAATCAAAGGATTAGGTTTTCAGTCCATGCTGGAGCATTTAGGCATATTTTAGTCCTTTTGTTTGCAGAATAAATTGACAAGGAAGCACTTTTCAGCCAGGGAAGAGCATCACCTGTTTGTCCCTTCGCTGTGGACTGGATTTCAGAATCAGAATCCTTTATTAATTCCAGGGTGGAAATTGCTTGGTTTCTAGATGCTCCATTAGGTATGAATTAATAAATTTAAATAAATTTAAATGCACTTTGTTTCTATTGTCAAATCTACTAACTGGCAGCTTTAGATGCAATTTCAGCATGTTGCTGTTTTATCAGCACTACAACACTACAGTGTTTTTAGTTAAATAACATGCTAAGATATGCTTTATTTGTGATTTGGCACAGATTTTACACGGGATGTCCTTCTTGACCCTTCCTTTTAAGGTACACTAGCTTGTGACACCTAAGGTCAGGCGTTTGTTACCTCCAAACTGTGAACTGGGGACCTTTTTGCATGTTAAGTAAATATAAAAACCACTATATGATGAGAACACTAACTATTGCTAGAAATATGCTCTAGAAAATTGACTGTGACAGGAAAGTGAGTTCCATGCCCCAACGGTCAGTTTGAGCAACTGTGAATCAGGCCACCAGGGCCTCTGCTGCTGACCACTTCCCAAATCACAAACCACCGAGCCCCTGTGGCCCCTCCTGTGGGTAATGGGCCCACTGGAAGGTGGACCCATGCTGCTTCTTTAGGCTGTGCCCAGCTGGGCCACATGTTCTAAGGCCTGGCCACCAGGCACTTTCCCTTGAGCCCTCCCTTTCAAGGGTTTTCCAAATCACTCTTCATCTTGCCCCTCATCCAGGACTAATTTGCCTTGGGAGACCCTACCAGGGGTGAATTGCCCCCAACAGCATAGACCATAGTGGAATAGTTTGAGTATTTTAGGGTCTTGTTCACGAGTGAAGGAAGGAGAGAGTATGGCAGTGATGCAAATGCTATACCGGTCTGCTGTGGTGAGGAGAGAGCTGAGTGTCAATTTAGTGGTTGAGCCTACCCTCCCCTATTTTTGTGAGCTCTAGGTAGTGACAGAAAGGAAAGCGTCATGGATACAAGCAGCAAAAATGAGTTTTCTTTGAAGGGCGGCTGGACTCTCCATTAGAAGCATGATGAGGAGCTTGGTCATCTGAGAGACGGTCAGAGTAGAGCTCCTCCATGTCAAAAGAAGCCAGTTAAGGTGGTTCGGACCAGGATGCCTCCCAGGCGTCTCCTAGGTGAGGTGTTTCAGGTATAGTTTAGGCATAGTTCTCCAGGGCAGACCCAGGAGATGCTGGAGAGATTATATCTCTCAGCTGGGTTGGCGTGCCCCCTGGAAAAGCTGGAGGAGGTGGCTGGGAGAGGGAGTTCTGGGCATTTCTGCTTAGACTGCTGCCCTTGCGACCCGAATTGAGGTGAGCGGCAGAAAATGGATGGACAGATGGACGGATGGATGGATGGATGGATGGATGGATGGATGGATGGGAAACTCAGTCACTCTCAGGGTATTTGCCAGCAGCAGAGATTCCAGGACATTAAATGTCAAATCCAAGTAGGCTACCAATTTGCCACTTAAAACCCTGTTAAAGGTATTTTTTTGTTTTATACATTTAAACAAACAAGAAATTATATATATATTTATTTATCAGTCATCTCAAGGTGCTTTATATAGAAAGATGAACTGATGATCCACCTATGAGCAAGCAGTTCATGGTGATGGGAAAGCACAAATCCATTTTAACAGGAAGAGACCACAGGCGAAACCAACCTCAGGTAGGGGCAGGCACATTTTTTAACATTAGCTTGCTGGTTCCTGGAAGCCAGTGTAGACTAAGATAGCCAGCTACTCGCTCTAACTTCATATTTACCTTATAAAAATGGGATGTGATGGTATCAGTCTCGTCAAGGCAATCAATAGAGTACATCTCACTTGAAACCGTAAGTGTACTTCTCATGGTAGTACTAGTGAGAAAGTCAGGAGATCATCATAGTTGTAATAAAAAGTTCCTTAGCTTAAATAACAACATGAAGCTACAGTATAGAGACATCAGTTCAGGTAGTGAGGAAATAGACAGCCAGACACTGAGCCAGCCATCTCATTCATTACAGTTATCATCATCAGACAGCAGTATCAAATTAAAATATGCTGAATATCACCTCTAAACCCACAAGAGGAAAGGAGCAGGTTAAAAATAACAAAGACAGAAGATGGAAAAAAGAAAAGGATGCCTTTCCTAGCGTCAGCAGGAGTGAAGCAGAAGGGGACCAGCATGTTAATTGGTGATTTGATTAGCGTTTTAATATTGCAGCTGTGCATGACAAGCAAAAGCAACCAGCAGGCCAGAGGTTGCTCCCTTTTTTTGTTTTAATCAACACTCACTTCTCCACTTCTGGGACAGAGGCGTTATTACACAGCTTAGTCATTATGCATGCCATTCAGTTAATTTCCTTCAACTTTCAAAAAGGAAGGGAAAAAAATGGATTTCTGGACTTGTGGTAAAGGAGATAGTTTGATGGAAGCAGACATATTCGAGCCAATTTGAATTGTGCTCAGTGTTTAAGAGCCCCATTTGGCTCCCGTTGTACTGGCTGAATGGGATCCAAAGCCTCTGCAAAGCTGAACTAGCCTGGGCTACAATTTTGTCAACAGCAGCGTATGACTGACAGGAGGAAGCTCTATTTAAAAAGAGAGAAATACCATATTCCAGTTTGGATTGAAAATATGTGCTTTTTTTTTTTTTTTTTATACCAAATCATGTTTTGGCCTAGAATGTTAACATGTGTTTGTGTTGGGGATTGACAATACTTAGCTATTTAACAAAGGCTGATGAGTAGGTGAACATTTATTGCTGGGAATGATGGGAAGTAAATGCAAGAATGAATGATGGGGTAATGACTTCAGAATGTTGCCAAGAAAACAATACCAACAACAAAGCATGAAAACAAGTACAGGTAGCTGTGTATATGACACTTTTACATGCGTTATGCCACTGGGGCTTTGACTCAGGCAGGCTTTTACCTGGATCCAGAGGGGGATCTGTGGCAAAGATGAGTAATCCCCTCTACCCCATGCACACCTCTCTCTCCACAACACCAAAACACCCAAGCAGACAGCAGACAGGAAAGATAAGAAGTAGCCACACAGAGGAGCACTGGTGGTGAGACAGAGAAAGATATGAGCAATGCAGAAGAAAGGAAGACAGGTGTGTTAAGCTGTGGAGATATATGAGGAAAAACAGATGGAGATGAGTGTGTGTGCTGGATGCGGATAAAGTGTCAGGGGGAAGGTCTTGGCTGGTCGCACCGGTTGGGGTGATATTGTGCCATAAGCTGAGAAATAAGCTCATTCAGGAAGGGAGGAATTAAACCACCTGAGAGGAGCCGGTGAGTAAGAGGGAGAATTGAAATGAGAAGGTTGTATTTAAAGTATTGAAAAATATTAATAACCCTTAGAAGTAAGGTTTTATAGCCACACTAGCAGCTATGTGAGGCTGCTAAATGCAACATCAGATTACTGTGCTGACAAAGCTTAACATTTACCTTGTTAAAACCAGCTAATTAGCACCAGTGTGAAGGTGGGGTTGATGGAAATATCATTAATTTACAGGTTGTTGGCAGTTAACCAAAAGATGGCATTGGATGAAAAATTAAGGCATCAACACATTTATAATGAGTCGTCCTGGGTGGTATGTGAACCAGATTTCACAGAAATCCATCCAGTAGTTGTTTAGCTATTTCACTCAGTGCCTGTCATGGACCAAGCAGCCAAGAGCATACAGGCACAGGTGTATTTTCAAAATGGGGGATTTATTTACCCCAAAAAGGGACAAAAATATAGCAAAAATACATAGCCACAAAAAAAGAATAACCACATCTAAGAAATAAATGGGCCCGTAAAAAGGTCAACTAAACAGAACTCTACTCAAATATACAGCTTAACAAAACAATATCTTAACCCAAAAACCTGACCTCCTCAAATGAAAAAGAACTCAACCTATATACTAACAGAATAAACCATTTTTTACATAGAGGGGAAAACCACAGGGA
>VUQH01083973.1:0-21796 GCA_015106775.1 Etroplus canarensis
AGTTTAATTTAGAAATAAATTAAACTAGGGGCGCCTCAGGCAATATGACGTCATAGGGGTCATAAATCACTCTGATAAGATCAATCAATCAAAAAGTGACATAAGGTGTCCTTGTAGGTTTTTTCCTGACGTTTGCGGACACGCAAAGGAGGAAGAAGACAGGTGATTTTTTTTTCCTGACCTCTCCGCCCACCCTGCCTGCAGAAAGTGAGTAACGTGTTCCTGACATGGGCGGAGCTGGAGGCTAGAGCAGGTAGACGCACCTCAGTAGTGTGGCTTCGTGATTTTTAAAAGAGAACCGGAGAAATAAGTACGATAACCAGACTTGCACAGATCTTTGTGGGACTTAAACGATCTGTACTGCGGGTGAAGGTGAGTCACATAAAGCTATAGCTGTCCGCCTGTGGATAGGCCTCTTATAGCACTCACTGTTCTGGTTTTACACTCCTTCTTCCTCCTCCGACTTTTGAGCAGCATATTTGAACGCGTCTCTCTATTTCTACAGCTGTAACATCCAAATGCTGGCCTGTAAAGTAGGCTGTAATATGTAAATGATAATACACGCTCGAGTTAGTTTAAAGTAAGTCATGTGACTTACAGTGGCAGCCTGGTTCAATCAGTTCCTGAATTCATATTTGCTTGTTTTTTTATGTTTATGTTAAGGTTTTGTGCTGCTGATAAGACAAAAGAAGCAAATAAACTGCTCGCATGGGTTATATTGAGATGCTTACTTTTTCAAAATAAAATTTAAGAGCAGAAGTTGATTAACATTTGTCAGTAGAAAAGTCACGATTATTATATTCTCATGGTTTGGGGGTCTAAAATTGTCACAAATGGTAATATTTTTCTCAGTTTTTTTTTAAATAACCAACACATTTTCACAACTGAGAACATGGTGCCAACCACTGTGTGCTCTTTATGACTGAAAATGATTTTCTCTAAAGCAAGCTGATAACCCGTTGTATGTGTGATGTTTTTCTTCCTCCTTTCAGAGTCCACCATGGAAACACAGAAAGATAAACAAAGACTTTATAATGGCCAGGTGATTTCCGTGCCTCACCAGGATACACTCCGCCTGCTGGAGGTATACGTAAAGCGTAGCCTCAGCCTAAATGATGGCTCCCTGGGGGCTAAGGCAACTGAGAGGAAAGAAAAATGGGTGACTGTGCCTAAAAGGCAAAGAAGGCATTCCAGTGACCCCTCCCTTCACTTGGATTTAAATGACAGAGAATCTAATCCGTTCTCTGTGGTTGAACCTCCAAAAAATCAGCCTGAGGCATGTCCTAAAGAATCAGAAAAACCACCTAAAAAGTCAAAGAAGATAAAGAAACCTTCATTTTGGAAAGATTTACTTGGGTTTTTCACAAGGAAGAGCAATGAGGACAAAGATGAGGTGCAGGATTGTCCATCAGACACATTGGAGTCCTCAGACATGGGAACTAACTGCCTGCCCATGACTCCAGCCACTTTACCAAAAAAGCCTGTGAAAAGAAAGTCCATAAAAAGAAGATTCTCCAAAAGGCGGCTAACTATGATAAAGCCAAATAAACCTGCTGACATCACTGGAGTTGAAGGTCAGTCTGGGATAATATTAATGTTATTCAATTAGAGCATGAAAATATTTGTTTTAAGTAAGAAGAATCACTGGAATACAATAAAAGTTCTTTTACAAATAACCACCCTTTTACTTTGCAGCTGTTGCACCAACAGACTCTTACTATGAGAAGGTGTCAGAAGAAATGAAAAAAATTGTCCAGGAGGTCAAAGTAAAAGAGGAAGCTGCACCACTTTCAGATGGTACGAAACTTTTAAAGCGTGTGAAAGTGCCAAGTATGTTAGTTGCAGAATTTGGCAGAAGAAAACTAAAGCAATTGCTATACCAAACTGAAAGTTATTTTGTCATGTAGAACAGATTTTAGTGTCAACAACATTATGAACTACTCTGCTTCCTGTTTTTGTTTGGTCATAGAGGAAGTAATCAGCAGGATCATTGCTTTGACAAAGGAACAAGGTGATGCCATAAATGGCAAGGTTGGTATTTATTGTCCAATTTTCCCCTGAGTAAAAAAAAACGGCTGAATTCTTTGTGTGGAATGGTCTAGTTATATGCAATGCTTTGCATTTTGTCCTTTAATAAGTAAACCCAATGTGTTTTAACAGAAAACAAAGGCTAGTCATCCATCCATCTATCCATCCATTTCCTTCTGCCTATTCTCTGTCATAGGGCAAGAGATCAGGTACACCCTGAACAGGTGACCAGTCTGTCACAGGGCAAAAGCTAGCCAATAAATCATAAACAGTCCTATAAAGATAATGATAATTACAAACTTGTGTAAAAAAGTGCAAACTCCACAACACATTCATGTCAGAGTTCAAGTATTAGTCTCCAGTGTTTGGTGGCTCATTCTGAATTTGTCAAACCTCTGCATGTTAACTTGTTAACTTGTCTTGTTAACCTCTGCAAGAAGTTAATGTTTTCTATTTCTGTAATGAGGGTAATAACACCACATCTAACAAGAGGAAGAGGTTTAGAGTCAAAGATGTAGCCCTAAATAACACCATGTGATGTGGCAGATTTGTAGTGGGGAGTTCTGAAACTACAATTTGTTTCATGAAGCAACTACAAGGCAGCACACTGCGGCGCGGAGGTGCAGTGGTTAGCACTGTTGCCTCAGAGTAAGAGGGTCCTAGGTTCAATACAAGGCAGGGCCCTTCTGAGTTTGCCAGACCGAGACATTCTCGCAAAAGGGATTCTTAATCTCTTAAGGTTTTACTTCAAATGGCTGCAATAATCAGCCATTTGACAGTACTGATTATTATTATTATTATTATTATTATTGTGTATTTGCTGCTTTCCTTTGTCTAGTATGATCAGAAACTTGGGTGCAATTAAAAAAAATAATTTTCATAAAATTTAGAGTAATGGCCATTTTTAATTTTTTGACATTATATAGACCAGTCAATCAATGAAATGGGAAAATAAATGGCAAGTTAATCAATAATGTAAATGGTCATCAGTTGCAGTCATAATAAAACCTATGTCTAATTGTACAACAGCTAATGGGTGAATTTATATTTTAGTGTTAGAAGTTGGCTGGAATCACTGATAGCCTTCTTACCTTCATCTTTTACAGCTGAAAGATAACCCCACACTGAAAAGCTTCTTCCAGCAGATGACCTACTCTTCCTTCCAGAAGCTTGCTGATGCATATCTTGAGAAAGAAGCTACACCTACCCAAACACCTCCCAATGTCTTACCAACAGCACCCGAGCTGGTCAAACTGGCCTTCACGCTTGATTTCACGGCCAGGATAGCTGGACTCTCCAAACAGAACATAGGCCACATTACTGGGCTGGGGAACCGTTACCTACAGGACCGATTTGAATACAGACAGGTAATATTAAGTGTAAGGGAGAAAAATTAAGCCAAACAACAGCAATCATTACAAGCAGATGATTAAACCATGTAAACATAATGATAGATGCTCTTGGGCTTGAATGTAGAATATATCTCTAAAAGATATTAAAAAATATATAGCATACCTATTTGAAAAAATAAATGACATGGAAAGTGCTCTATTTTAAAACTTTCATATTCTCTTATAGGCATGTACAGATCATCCATGGTCTGACAGTGATGACTGAGAAGCAGCGATGCAGAAACCTAACTACAAAGGACAATTTCTCTTTAAACTCCAAGTGTGTTTAAGGATGTGCTGCAAGCATGAGTTTCTCTTACAAAGACAACTTTTTAAAACACAAGGGGCACACCAACACAAATTTGAAGCCAGCAAACAGGAACAGATGTTGACATTTTCATTACATTTGTCACAGTTTTGTGATTAAGAGCTTGTGGGACTCTGCTGCCACAGATCGATAGTTGTGAAGACTGTTTGGTAGGTGAAGTGTTGACTTTCACATGCAAGTTCAACAAAGATCTTAGCAAAAAAACAGCTAAAACAAATTTCACTAATAGCTGGTTTCACGAGCAAAACTAAACTGTGATGCTCTTTTAACAAGTATGTGTTGATCTGTATAATGGAAAAGAGCAGTGCAATAATATTTAATGTATATAAGCTAGAAAACTTGCTGGAGTTTTTTTTTTCTAATTTTTGTAATCTAAAGTGTGGTTAATATTTTATGAATGCTGGCATTCATGTTAAATTGTCAAATGATATTTAATGTTATTTAATGATACTACTGTATCTCTGCAGTACCTGCTGCTGTCAGGCTTAGTTGTTACATGTGGATCATCATGACATTAAATAAAGTAATACAAAATAAACAATTGCATTGGCCTTAGTCTGTCGGAGCAATAATCATTGTGGTACAATATTCAAGGTAATCTATTCTTCCTCCTCCACCTATTAAAAAGTAGGTGAAACCTAATAGAATGAGTCAAACGTCAGTCCACCTGAGGCTAACACATAGCTGCTTAAACTTGTTTAGGAGAGGCAAGATATCTCTTTTTCTTTCTGTAGTAATCAGGCTCTTACAAATAAAATGGTTAGCTTCTGATGCAACAGGTCATTTTAGGCATTGCCTTATGTCAATACATCACAAGCCAGAAAGACTGGGAAGCACTGTTCTAACAGATGATGGAAATTTAAAGCAATGAAAAGACCTTGATTCAGCCACACCTTCGTTGTTTCACAGCTAAATGAACAGCCTGCAGCATGGAACAGCATATTTTAAAAGAGGTGCAACTCTGACAGTGAAATGAACTTGTTATGACAGATTGTATAATTGCTGCAATCACACAAAGTGTGGTTTGATGAGCAAAATATTTTGAAGTAAATCACATACACATTCAGCTCACTCTCAAAGTTGCAATAGTTTTATACTGATAGCAATTCAAAGTGCATTAAGGGTGTTGTTTGACAGATGTTATGATAAATCCAAAGCACACAGAGTCTTGTAATTATATCCCCGAAAAGTGGGGACATGATAGAATCACCAGCACTGTGTCATCACAATGGCACAATAACTGTTTGATGCAAGATTTTGAATTTTGGCAGAGTGCTACACCTCTTAGGACCTAGAACTCATTACATTTAAGCCATTTTAAAAATACTGATTGGCCACTTAGTGGCATTATCTGTAATTTAAAAAAAAAAACAAACAACATTTTTAGCCATATCTCTGAGACTATTCATCCGCTGTATGAAACAAAAACCAAGTTGATCATGGGATCCAGTTTCTGCAGAAGTGAAGCCAATATTTCCCATTTGTGGGAGCTGTCATCTTGCAATTTTGTAACCAGTGTCTAAGCAGTAGTGATTTGGGACAGAGTCACATTGTCTACCTTGCAACCACACACCCTATGGGGAGTGAGGTAGAACGAGGAGCCTTCAGGACATCCATCTTTTCCACAGTCCTTGGTGGGATCATACCAGTGCATGGTAACAGCATATAATGTCTGACACCATTGCCATCTGCTGGTGCGCCCCATAAAATCGTTAAAAAAAATGCAGATTTCTAGCCATATCTGTGTGACTATTCTGATCTGCACAAACAGAAACCAAACTGATCATGGGATTATATACTTTGATGGTGACACCATGCCACCACCGCTGCCACAAATCATTTGTGTAAATGTGACAAGTTGGACAAGTTAACAATGCAAAAAACTAGTTGATGCAGGATTTTGATTTTTAGCACAGTGATTTATCTGTAACTATTCATTCAATCTGCACAAACCACAAACCAATCGTGGGATTATAATTACATGATGACATCATGTCATGTCTGCCACCATTGCTATCTGCTGTTACTGCAGCAGAAATCGATAAAAAAAATGTTCCTAAATATTATGGAATCAAGTTAACTGCTGCATACCTCAGTACTTAATCATCCAATTTGTATTTAAAAAAACTAATGTGGTTGGCCTGGTCAACATTCATGAAGAAATTGGGGCTTTTTGGGTATACACACCTTTAGTGGTTCCATGGCGACCGCAGGGAGCTAATTATGCGATGGAGTGTCACACAGAGTCAGTTACATAATGAAAAGCATCCAGTGCAATGCCTGCCACTTGAGGAACAGCACCACCTCAGTATCCAAATAGAAATAATGAACAAGGGATTTTGCCGCTATGCAACACATTCACCAACATACTCCAGAGAATAGTTTGGAATCAACTGGAGAAAAAGATCAAAGAAACTGCATAGTGAACACACCACTCCCAAGACTGATCCAGATTCATTGCTGTGTAACATGGCCCACTTAAATCTAATTAGTGCTATGTGAACCTTAAAGCAAATTCCATGCATCCATGTTAATTCCTTACACTAAAGTAGTTTGTTTGAAGGGAACAGTAAGGGCATAACTGGCTTACTTGACATTAATTCAGGTCATGTCAAACAGTACAAAAACAGGACATGGAAGGAGGCAGGTAGCAGAAAAATCCAGGTCACAGCAGAGTGACTAAATAAGCTGTCATGCAATGAAAAAATTAAATTACAAAAGATATACTGTGATGTAACCAGTGACTCACATCATACTCTTGCAGAACCTTGGCTCATGACAGGGAAAACACACCTATGATCAATAACGGCAGCTCTGCTTCACCGAGGTGTCTATGCCAGAACAATACCAGGGCTCTGCTTCTACAATTACTAAAATTGTTGGGCAATCAAACATCGTGAGAAATACTTCTTGTGGAAGTTACATAAATTCTTGTTTGAGGAACATTAACATCGACTTGATCTCTTTTTAGTTTGTTCTGTTCTCACAAGTTCTCACTACAATAACTTTAAAATTAGAAAATGTGTTTGTGTGGTTAAAATATCAGCTTCAAATCTACAGTTACTGACCAACTGACAAGAAATTATAGGTAAAAACATATGTAAAATGGTCAGTAGTTTCCCTTACTAAATGTCTTTCGCTACAAATTTCACCATTAAACTAGGTCAATAAATAAATGATATGAAAAATTGAAACACCCTCTACTACAGAATTCAGAATTGTTTTGAGCTGGTTTTGTGTGGCCAACTTTGTGTCTGGCTCAGTGCTTGCCCCCTCAATGCTGCACCATTATGTGGTTTTAGTTATCTCACCAACAACAGGCCAGACAGACCACACAGAGGGTCTGGATTGCCCAGTGATGACAACTGGCTGGTTACGCTTGTCTATTTTTAACAAGAGACAAAAGCTTTAACCATCAAACCCAGAGAATTTATCCTGGGAACACTTAACCTGTAATGTCTTTGGGAATATGTACTTGTGCAGTTATAATTAAGAGCCTTTTAAAATTCAATTAAAGGCAAAGAAGGCAATAGGATTTTGTGTAAACCTTTTACATTTTTATTGCTTTTTAAACACAGAGAAGGTAGATTAATCAAAGAGACCGAAGCCCATATCTTCATCTGACTCTTCTGATTCCTCTTTCTTCTCTTCCTTTTTCTCTTCCGCTGGAAATGAGGCAAAAGACAACAATTAATTTAAAAGGCAAGTAAGCATCTAACACAGCTACATTTGGTCGAAGCAAATACAGATTAATTTTATGATTAATCATAAATTAATTATATTTTAAAAGGAAAATTTCATTTAAAATGATGGAAATATACATACCAGCAGCAGGTGCAGCCCCAGCAGCTCCACCAGCAGCAGCGGTGGCTGCAGGTGCCGCCACAGCACCACCTGCTGGTACGGAGGCTAACTTAGAGAGGCCTGTGGAAAAGCAAAGAAATATAGTTCTTAGCCTACTCCTCTATACATCATATTTTGACCTCTACAGTTTTTTTTCAGATAAGGGCCTTTACCTGAGTTCATGACTTCATTGATGTCTTTACCATTGAGCTCACTTATGACCTGCAGAGAAGAAACAATTCAGCCACTTTGTATCCTCAGGGGAAAGGTCTAAACAGTTTTTGAAACTGTAACATATACTCTTCATAAATAAAGAACCTTATTTAAGCGTTCGTCATCGGCCTCAATTCCCACGCTGTCCAAGATGGCCTTGATATCTTTTGCAGATGGGCTGGTGTTTCCACCAAGCACAGCTAGGAGGTAAGCGGCCACGTAACGCATTCTGTAGTGAATACAAAATGGCAGGTGAACAGGTAAACAATCTGTGAAATTATGCTACACTGACTTCAGTTCATTAAAGTATTATATACCTTTCTTTTTTTTTTTTAAATCTATTTGATGGTACCAACATCTGAATAGCTAATTTGATCATTTAGAGGTAAAAATTAAAATGACAAGTTAACCATATTTTATGTCTTGTAACTGTGAACTGCATATTTTTGGTTAAAAGAGCAATTTAAACATTCCAATCTGTGTTATAAGTAAGCATATCACCATTTTTTTCCACACAGTGATTACGCAAGAAGATACTCAAGAGAATAACTCATGATAAAAAAAAAAAAACATTAGTATGAGCAATAGTATTACCAAGTTGCATTTTATACTTTGTGGTTTACTAAAAAAGAAGTCAATGAAAACCAGACAATGTTCAATATTTAAATTTGTTCTTGGAACCACTAACTTTTTAGAAAATTTGCTCAACTGCTAATAATGTTTAAAATGCAAGCTAAACAAAACACTGTATGAACTTGAACATAACTGTTGTAATTTTCTCTCTTTTCCTTGTTTTTTCCTGGATCAAAATGGGCGTTTGGCTGTAGGCTATACATGTAAGCATGATTTGTCTGCAAATACTTAGAAGCTAGGTGCTTTTAAGCTTGTTCTTTATTTGCTTTCAGAACACCACAGTGCTGCAGCTGAAAGAATGGAAACTAAATGTACTTTCAGCTGCTCCCTTGGTATTCTCCTCAAGGGGTCACCACAGCGGATTAATCCGCATTGGTAATTTGGCAGATTTTATGCTGACTGCCCTCCCTGAGAGGGGCTTGTGTCCCCACCTGGAATTGAACCAGTGACCTTTCACTTACAAGACGAAAGAGCAAACCACTAGGAGGGACACTAATAGGAAGGCTTTATTAATTCCCACATTACAGATGTTCCATTAAATACAGATGAAGATAAAAATTTATGTTCAGTGCTCTAAATTAACACTATATGTAATATATACAGGCTGTTTCAAAACGTTGGACCCAAATTCAATGCAGTATGATAGCAAATTGAGACAGTTACTTAAAGTTAAGTTCACAGGTGGTTCGTGGTTGCAGAGATATAACGATTTCAGACTGGGTCCACCTTTTTGAAGCACTCCGTTTACTATACAGCAATAGCAAATAGACCAGAGCCCTTTCCTACTAAGGTTGTACCTTGGGCTGCTTCATATTATTCTCCCCAAAGGGTTGCTACAATGGATTAAAATGCATTGGTAAATTGTGAGAAGGTTTATGCTGGTCCATGGTGAGAGGGACTTGTGTCCCCACTTGGAATCGAACCAGGGACCTTTCACTTTGAAGGCAAATGCAAGTTCAAAATACCTAGAATATCTTTACGTTACATGACTTCACTTCAACCCAGTGGTTCTCAAACTGTAGGGCATGGACAACCAGGGAAAAAACATGATTTTTAACTAGGAGGAATATGATTTTTATTTGATTTTTTTAGCACCAAAGCAGCTGGTTTTACAAAGGAAGCTAAAACTAGAGTATTATAAAAATATGAATAAGTTAAATGTGGAATACAGCCTGAAACCAACACAGCGGCTGCAGATAAAACAGCGCTATACATGTCTATTACATGAAATGCATTGTACAGTAGCATAGTATTAAAGGGGCTGCATGAATGTGTGCGCTACACCTTATTAATAAAGTTTACCCATCTGAAGCCAAGAAAGAAAGTCAGTAAAAATGCTGACTGTAAGTTAACACAGTTTCACACCATTGTCATTAAAATACAGGAGAATCTGAATCTTTAGATGTGCATAAGTCAGTTGTAGATGCCAGTGTAGTGGTTTACACATTTGCCTTTCAAGCAAAAGGTCCTTGGTTCGATTCCAGGTGGGGACACAAGCCCCTCTCACCATGGAGGGCTGCGTCAGTAAGGGCATCCGGCGTAAAACCTCTGCCAAATTACCTTTGCAGATTAATCCCCTGTAGCGACCCCCGTGGTGGAGAACGCAAGCGAGCAGCGGAAGGTAAATTTTTTTTTTTTTTTTATTAGTCCCTCATTCACATACTTCATTGGCTTAACACTAGGGGGCTAATGCGCATGCTCGGTGGGTTTGTTTATGACGTTATAAGAAAGTGGAGTACCTGCATGAAATAAAAACTACCCGCTGAGCACCAGCATAAAGACCTTGGTTACTCAGTAATATTCCACAGGTCTGAATATTTTAAGCGCTGACAATGAGAGGGTAACCATGCTTTGAGAAACCTGATTTGACGTTAGCCCAGCAATTGTTAGCTTATATATTAAAACGATACCGGACTGAAATTGAACAAGAAGGGAAAAAAAATCCAGAATAACTAAGTCTAGTTTCAGTGCCAATAATGAGGAATAAAGTATTCTAATTCTGACTGAAGAAGAACTGTGGCGACGGCTTCTGAGCTGGCGCTGAATCGCAGCTAACACAGGCAGCATGGCGCCCAGTGTTCGTCCTCCATTTGTGACAGTGAAACAGTCAACAAGTAGTCATTTCAATCCTAATTAAAGCAACCGTCCAGTACGGACTGCCTTAAATAATGGCAATGAGGTATAAACCAGCAGACAAAACGTCGTTTAAAAGTCGGACATTTGGACTTACTTTAAGTCTTAACAGACACGAAACGTCGGTCACGCTAGGCAATCCGGAAGAGGATGAGGGGCGGTACCGGAACTTGTAGGAGATGGAGTGCGTGAATCTCATTGGTCCGATTGTTGACAGACCGCTTACGTCGGGATCCTAATTGGAATCGGTTTGCGGAAATATGCAGGCAAATCAGTGTATGTATCCACCAAAAAGGTACTTAGACGCTTATTTGAATCGAAGTTTCATATGCAGAAACCGTTATGCATTTATTCTGGCAGTGACTAATTGTGAAATCTTGGTCAAAGTGCTGAGCCACCCCTTATTTCTTTATATTTTACTGGAAAAGTCAGTATTTGGAATGACTACCTTTACTCTTCAGCACGCCCTCACCTTTCTTGTGCGAGCTTTCTTGTAATTTCTCCAAGTAGTCTTCAGGAATAGATCTCCAGGGTTCTTGCAGGACATTCCAAAGCTCTGCAGTAATGATCCACACTGCTTCAATAATGTTGCGATCCATTCATCACTCCTTAAGACCTGCTGCCACGGAGTTTCCGTCCAGTTCGCATACCTCAGCTTTTTCCCTTCCTTAAGAATGGCATCTTGACAGTCACCCTTTCATTAAGGCCATTTCTCATGAGGCTTCAACAAACAGGAGATGGAACTGAAGGGTCTGATGTTTCTCTCAGGTCCTATGCCAGGTCTAAACTGGATTTTTTTCCTGTTTCTCGAGGACATGACTTTTAGATGCGGTTCATATGCTGTAGATAGTTTTTTTGGTCTTCCACTTCCTCTTTTGTACTCCACTTGTCAGTTTCCTCAATTTTTTAAGCACACACTGCACACCATGCAAAGCTATGCCAGGTTTTCAGCTAATATCTCTTTAGGAATCACCTTGTTGGTGCAAAAATACTGTTTTTTGCCTGTAACACTGTGTTACCATTGGCATTTCCTATAGATTCAAATAAAAAAATAGGAATAAGGATATGTTTTTGTAACAGGCTACAAGCAACAAAGTGTCTAAAGATACAATTTAAAACTGGTTAGAATTTGTGGACATATTGAAGGAGGAAATGAAGAAAGTGGGGGTAGCAGCTGAAAGAGGAAGAAGAAGAAAAAGCAAAGTGATCAAACAACACAGTTTTAGTCATTTTAAGTTGTAATATCATCTGTGTGGTGGATGTTTTATACTGATCCTTATCCATCTGGCATTAATCAGTATACTTTAAAAAATGTATGTGTTCCCTGATGTTTTAAACTTTTGAGATGCAATACATTGAGTTGTTGCAAGGTGATTGGCTGATTAGATATATTTGTCAAAGAGCAGTTAAACAGGTGTATCTAATGAAGAGACCAATGAGTGTATAATAAAACTATTCAAATAAATGACATCAGACTTATAAAGGAGAAAAAGAGTTAGATAAATATCGGGAAATGTCACTTAAATAACTTAAAATTAGTCAGTTTTAATTACCTTGAGAACAATTTTTGAAATATGTTATGTTAAATATTGCATGTTTCAACCTGTGATGAACATATTAATGAGCTTATAACAGAAAGAAAATATGTATACAGCAGCTGTCTGTCATATGTCACAACTGAAATTAATTATCTATTTAATTAATTTGTTGTTTTGGAAAAATGACAGACATTAACAAGATGCTACAATTCATTAAAAATATGCACCAACATTAGAGTGAAATGTGTAGACAGAGAAAGCTAGATCCATACAGTATTTATTTTCATCAATTCAACATCACAAATAAAGTTTTTGAAATTATTATTACATTAATTTTTGTCAAGATGTAATTATATACAATTAGAATCAAGTGATCACCATGTCGTAACAACCTACAATTCAGCCACCTCTTCCTGTCGCTCTTGTGTAAAGAGCCAGTCAAACAGAAAGACCACTGAATCTGACACAAACTCCGTAATCATCTTCAGGTTTGTCACATACCACATTTTATACCCAAATTCTCCCATAAAAATGATAAGAAAAGTGACCAAAAATCCAAGGAAGATGCGGTCCATGTAATAATTTGCTTTTTGTCTGAAGGTCCACTGCTCCCACGGCTTCGCATACAGAGCTTCACGGTATTTGCTGAAGTGAAGCAATGCTTTTTGTTCATCATCCAAGTCTTCCTCTGGAGCCTCCAGGTCTTGTTCACCCTCAGCTCTGTCAGAGTCAGCCATTTTGTAGGATTTGGTGCTGCAAATATCTTTTCTTGTCTGAAGACCAAATCAAGGTGTTAGAAATGCATGTGAAAACTGAAGTAGAGTCAGTATCCTCAAAGCCTTACATTGAAGCCCTACCTTGAAGAAGAACGGTATTTTAAATGTGACGAAGTCAAGGTATGCCCACAAAATTGAGACTCTTCACACTTAGACCATGCTTTTGCCCCTCTAGCTATTCTTAGGCTATTACCCACAGGGCTGTGTGGTGCAAAGGCAGCAAATGCCAGTTTGGTTATGCAGTACCTGCCTCTCTAAGATGAGGGCTGGGGATTAGACAACACTCAGCACTTTCAAATCCCTCAGCGAGGATGAAGGTGACAGATGGTAATATGTAATACATTTTCATGTGTTTGTGGTTGAGAGGCAGAAAGTGAGATAAAAAAATACCCTTGCATACTGTTTTTACATAAAACCTTCTATTTTAAACATATCAAATGACAAATCATTTCATGTTCTAAAGAGATTAGATTGCTTTTATGTATTAAATACTGAGTGGATGTAGCCCTGAGGTCAAACTGATGACAATGCAGAACTGATGGAGCTTTGGCAGAGGCTTTAGCTTTAGCGTTAGAATAAATCAGTTGAGTGTAAAGCTCTATGGGTATTTTTTTCAAAAGCTCTAGAGCCTTTTCACCACAGCCTATGAAATATGGCTTTAACTAGCTGAATTAGCTAGACGTCCCTGCATCCTGTGATAAACACTTCTGGCTGAAAGGCTTTGATGTTGGCAGAGTTTTTTCCTCATTTGGTATAGTGACTGAATGTATTAAATTTGCATTCCAAGCAGAGTCTTTTCATTTCACAGTATATTGAATGGTTTCTGTGAAATCCACAGAACACACTGTACTCACCATTGATCTTACTCCAATAAATCTCTCCATCCTTCTGATTATAATCATGTGGCTCATTAAGACATCCAATATGTGGTTTTTCAAATTAAATCTTTGCTAAATTTATGTCAGACCATCCCTTAATCCATATTAAAATATTTTACTAAATGTGGGAGTAAATGTTGCACATGCATGTCATGATGTCCATGAATAATGATAGATTTGGGTATGTTTAACTTCTCTTTAAGCAAGCAGGTTAAAGTTTCATTTTGTCCATATAACCAAATATCTGCAATATCTTGCACAATGAAATTTATGTAACATGTTGCTAATGTCAGGGAAAAAGAAAGAAACATATGTTTATTCTGTGAACTTACAAACAAGCATTCTGAGCATGCAATATTGAATATTATTATGTTGATAATGTAAATTACAATACAGTACATTATAATTCAATATGAATCAAGTAAGGAAGAACAAAATAATTAAATTAAAAGTTGAACTGATGGGGACATTGTTTTCTTTCCCCTGATTGCAGAGCTGGTTTATTAGAAGCTGACTCAAAGAAATATGAATGGATAAGAAGTTAATGTGTCCCAAAACCCACTGAAATTCTTCATTGTGTCTTGTAATGGGTTGATATTTCATACAAGTTCAATATATCATGTAATTCCATTAGTGCTGTTGAAGTACTTCCAGCGGAAGCCATGAACAAAGCAGTATTGCAGTCCTTATTGCAGCTGTACATCCACTTTCTCACTAGGGCCTAGTGTGCTTGTGGGGCATTGGGTGGATTCTAGAGGTTTACATGACATGCAACGGCGAATGATTTGGATGAGTGTGACACGGAACCGCTTCATTCTGAATGCATAAATCAATGGGTTAAGGGCTGAGTTCACATGGGACATGAAAATCCCTACATACCATGCAAACTTGGGTATCGAGCTTGAGTAAAATAAGGTGATGCAGTTCATGATGTGTATTGGCAGCCAACACACAGCAAAGAGGAAAACTACCAAGGCCAGTGACTTGGCCAGTTTCAGCTCCTTACGGTAGTATTTTTCTCTATCACAAGAGGCTTCAGCACGGCGGTTAAGTTGTCTCCGTATCACCTTAAAGATTCCCCCATACAGACTGGTCATTATCATCAGTGGTACCACCACACAGCCGAAGAAATTAAAATATACCATATAGTCCATGCTTATGACCTCATCGAACCGGCAGACAAACTCACTGGAGTTACTGAAGTTTCCATGGGCACCATATTTATTCCATCCAATCATTGGAACCAATCCAGTGAGGAAGGAGAGTATCCAACAGAGACAAACTGCCACATATCCTCGCCCGTCGGTCACTATGATGCTGTACCTGAGCAGTGTAATTGGAAAAGAAATGACAATGAATCACCTAAATGTCAGTAATATTTTTAAAGTATTTCTTTGACCAAATGCCAGCCTTTGTTGTTTTTCAAAGACTTGTTCTCAAGTCCTGCTTTTGACAGTATCCAACTGATAAACAAAAAAGTTGTATGGGAGACTGCCAAGTCTCATAAAAAATGTTACCTGTGTCAGTTATTAAGGAAGTCAGGATCCTTTTAATTTGCTTAAAAGCTTTTGATGTCCAACCAATTGATTTGTATTAGACCAGGCAACGATATATGGCGCTCCTGTATGTCAGACATCAAGACTGAGAACCTCTTTCACTTTACAAACAGGCTCTCTGATGCAAAAGACAATAAAGACTGTTTGCAAAGGGACCAAAGGTTTTGCTGTTTCAAGTTCAAGAGACACATCCTATATAATGTGGTACTAACTGAATTTGTTTCTGACATATATTTGTGGTTATAAATAAGATAAATAATATATAGAATTCAGTAGACAGCTTGTTTCACTGGGGGACTAATTTTCATAACTCATTTTGAACAGGAACGCTACAATGAGTCACAATCAGTCAGAGGATGTTGACATCAGTTTCCTAATGCTCTCTGTTATGAATATTTAATTGTTCTTGATGTAAACAGACCATCACTCACTTTAATTTTCTGAACATTCATTATGTTATTTTAATCACTTTATGTCTGAATTTTTAGGAAATCAAATCACAATTTACAAAGAAAGTCTAACCACCTGGTTTTAAAACAGTTCCTCACCTGGTGGGTATTTTGACTCGCAGATATCTGTCAATGGCTATTGCCAGCAGAGAAAGGATGGAGCTCTGGGTGATGATCAGCAGCAGGCAGGAGAGGAAGAGGCATGTGTAGAACTGAATGTTATATTCCAGACTGATGATGATAGCCAGAGGGATGACCAAAACTCCCACAGCAATGTCAGCGACAGCCAGAGACACAATGAAACAGAAGGTGGTGTTGCGGAGAGCCCGGTTCACATATACCACCAGCACCACCAGTACGTTCCCCACCACAGAGGCTAGAGCAATAGCTGTCTCAATGGAGATGTATATCATGTCCACATGCTCCTGAGACTCTAAACTAGGACAGGAAGTCATTATTGCTCTTCCCACTTACCTTAGCTCAGATTTTAAAAAATCTCAAATTAGTTGCTGAAACTTCTTTTCTCCACCTTCCATTGTGAATGTTCCTTAGCTGTTAGAAAACAACTTTTTGCTCTTTTCCACATTTTCACAGTCAGTGAAGCTTGTGATCATGACAGCATGGAGAACGATTGAGCCTCACCCTGTTTGTCAAGCTCTGCACAAGACTGGGTACCCTGCAGCACCACTTTTCTACATCCTCTACTCTCTCACTCTCTCACTAGTCTATAAACACAAGTCAAAAAATCAAGGGGAGGGACTCTGATTTCGGCAGCATCCTATAGCAATAGTTTTACACACATTAAGTGTGTAACTGTGTGCCTGTGTGTGTTTGTGGTTTTTGAGAGGAACTGTTGCCCATAATAACTAGCAGGAAGAATTTTCATAAGGGAGCTAATCATAATGAGCTTTAACCTCGAGATGGATGTGCATTAGAACTCATTTTATCCTAATGCAAAATTATGAATATATCAATCTACAAACCAAGTTGGAGTGCCGTGTAAAATGGACATTTTTAAAATGGTGAAAAGATTTGCAAATACGAAACAGTATACCAAATACTGAAAATGAAAGTTTCATGTTTTTTTTGAAAAATATAAGCTCATTTTGAATGTGATATCAGCAGCAGATTTAGCAAATGCTAGAACAGTGGCTTTTTTGATTTTGTGGGATTGCCATGTCTTTTGATAATATTTAACAACAGCTAATGTAGTATATAAGGACATTATATAAGGACATTTAAAAACAACAGAAGTAGACCCAAAGTGCTTTACCATCAGCGTAATTTGGGAAGCAGGGTGTTAAGAGGTTAGTAAGGAGAAATACGTGTGAGTGAAATACAAAGTGAAAGGTTATCCTATTCTGAAAATGTGGGATTGACTTCCTTTTCTTCAGCATGTGCCACCTGGGTTGAACATGTTAGATTTTTCAGGCTGACAAAGCAACATCAATACCAAAAATAATTATTCAGATTATTCCTCAGCCAAAAGTGAGATCTGAGGTGTAAGTATACATTTAGTGCCATTTATTTGTTTGTCTTCTTTTAAGCCACATTACTGTACATCAAAAACAACTTAAACAGATCTCATGAAAAATGGTGCATAAGCAAAACACATTAAATTTTCACGTGATCTAAGTCACTCTCTCTAAAATGCTCATGCACTGTAGGAACAAAAGTATTGGGGCGCACCTCTTAATCTCTGAATTCAGGTGTTTTATTCAGTCCCATTGCCACAGGGGTATAAGAATCAAGCACCTAGTCATGCAGTCTGCCTTTACAAACATATGTGTGGGTCTTTCAAAAGAACTCAGTGGAATTTTTAACCAGATTTTTTAACATGATCTTGGAGAATTAAAGAATGCCTGAGGAATGGAGAAGAAGTGCACTGGTACTGATCTTCAAGAATAAGGATGATGTGCAGAGCTGCAGCAGCTACAGATGAATCAAGTTGATGAGCCATACTATAAACATATGGGAAAGAGTTGTTGAAGCTAGGCAACAGTATGACTTCATGACGAGAGAGTACAACAGATGCAATGCTTGCTTCGAGAGTGTTAATGGAGAAACACAGAGAAGGTCAGAAGGCGTTGCACTGCGTCCTTTTGGGTCTTGAGAACACATAAGATAGGATTCCAAGAGAGTAACTGTGGAATTGTGTGAGGAAGTCAGGAGTGGCAGAGAAGTATGTGAAGGTGGTGCAAGACATGTATGAGGACAGTGAGACAGTGGTGAGGTGTGCAGTAGGAGTGAAAGATGGGTTCGAGATGGGGTGAGATTACATCAGGGATCAGCTCTGAGCCCCTTCTTGTTCACAGTGATGATGGATAGGTTGACAGATGAGGCCAGGCAGGAGTCTCCATGGACTATGATGTTCACAGACGACACTGTAATCTGTTGTGAGAGTAGGGAGGAGATGGAAGAGAGCCTGGAGAGGTAGTATACAGATAGCTGTGTGAAGGGTCATTTCTGGAGTGCAAATAACAAAAGTTTACAACAGTGCTATGAGTGTATCAGCAAATGGTTCAGAATCTAGAAATTTGTGACCCAACTTTAATGTAGATGTGGTAAAATATAAAGAACGTAGTCCTCTCATTGTATTAATGTTAGAGCACAGTATGATACAAATGCCCCTGACATTCCACAGGGAGAATGTATTCAAAGAGATTTAGCAAAAACACAAGTAAACCATAAAACATAGAGTTTACTTTTAGAGCATGAGAAAAACATTAATGAAGGCAAAGTTACTGTGTATTAGCAAAACCACTGTTCAATTTTCCTGTGTGTGAACATGAGCTAACTTTTAGTAATTTCTATCGTTGAGTCCATTAGTCTTTAATAGCATTCTGTGTAAAAGTCAGAAAGCCAAGGCTAAGATGGTTTGGACATTTACAGAGGAGGGATAATGGATACATTGGACAAAGGATGTTGAAGATGGAGCTGCCAGGCAGGAGAAAAAGGGCAAGGCCACAGAGAAGGCTCATGGATGTTGTGAAGGAGGACATGCAGAGGGTTGGTGTGAGGGGAGAGGATGCAAGGGATAGGGTGAACTGGAGCAAGTGAAAGAAAAAGAAGAAAGAGATAACTGAATTTGAGTGTGGTACTGTAATAGAATGCCACCATTGCAGCAAGTCAGTATGTGAAATTTCCTCCCTCTTAGATATTCCATCATCAGCTGTAAGTGGTATGATTGCAAAGTAGAAGTATTCAGAAACCAAAGTAACTTAGCTACAAAGTGGCAGATCGCATAAAGTCACAGAGTGAGGTTGCTGAGTGCTGAAGTGTATAGTATATAAAAGTTGCCAACACTCTGCTGAAACCTCCTCCGGCAAAACAAAACTGTACGCTATGAGCTTTATGGTATAAGTTTCCATGACCGGGCTGCTGCATGCAAGCATTATATCACCAAGAACAACGCCAAGTGTGGAGTAGTGTAAAACACACCACCACTGGACTCAGCCAGTGTGTTTTGTAGGGTGAAAACCAAGCTTCTCTATTTGGCATTCTGATGGGTGAGACCGGGTTTGGTGAATACCAGGAGGACTTTACCTGCCTAACTGCACTGAGCCAATTTTGTGGAGGAAGGACAATGCTGTAGAGCTGTTTTCTGGGGTTAGACTGTGCCCGTTTAATCCAGTGGAGAGAAATTGTAATGCTTCAGCTTACCAAGACATTTTGGCCAGCTTCCGTGCTTCCAACTTTGAGGGAACAGTCTTGGGGAAGGTCCTTTTTTGTTCCAGGATGACTGTGCTATGGTGCAAAAAACAAGGTCCATAAAGGCATGGTTGGATGAGTATGATGTTGAAGAACTTGACTGGCCCACACAGAGCTCTGACCTCAACTCAATCAAACACCTTTGGAATGAACTAGAATGGTGATTGTGAACACGGCCCTCTCAGCCAACATCAGTGTCTGACGTCACAAACTCCCTCAGATATTTTGTAGAAACTTGTAGCAGGCCTTCACAGAAGACTAGAAGCTGTTATAGCTGCAAAGGGGGGACTGTGGATTTAGAATGGGCACATGAATTGCTGTTGGTGTTCCTGTAGGGCTCATTATGATGATTAAAATAGATGTTAAATAGGGTAGGTGCTAGGATACATCCCTGACGGACGCCAGAGGATACTTCAAACTCATCTGAGGTCTTTCCATAGGCTTGGAGAGAGGCCACAGAGTCCTTGTGCAGAGCCTGTATAATGGTGAGTAGTTTGGAGGGGAGACTAAAAGTCTTGCACACACACATATAATCAACAGTTAATTAATAAATATTTTACTCTAAAAGTTTGCATTTCATTTAAATGGAGTCACTTCCCAATCTTTGCTCTTAGTCCTCATTATGCACCCACAAAATGTGCTTTTCTATGGCACGGATTGCACGTAGGCAGTACATAAAAATTCAATTACTTACAAAAACTTAATTTAATTGTCCATCCAAGGATGCAAAGACTTTGGCAGTATTACTGAGCAAGCAATCACTGAGATGGTCTTTAGTTGCTTAAGGAAGCAGATTCAATGTTTGCCAATAACTATATTTGGTCAGATCACTTTGCTTTAAAGAAAACAGTGACTCAGGATGTTATTTTGGGACACTGCCTAAGATCTCATGCTTAAGTGTATGCACTAGCATGTTTATAAGCAGCCACTGAATTAGTTTTATCAGGGCTCTGTCACTACAGTTGTAAATTACATAAATTATAATACTGCCAGAACAACTGGACAAAAAGGATGAAAAATACAATGCTGTAATATTATACTCTGTTGTGGCAGCTTGCTTGTTTCTTTCTTTCCCTCTTGAAACAATCCAGTAATGTAAAATTCATCCTCTGTGGCAACATGGCTAAGTATGACCAATTAATGTAACAAGCCTAAGAAACATGTCTTTGGAGCCATTAATTATTAATTCTCAGTAGTGGCTATCTAACCCCATCAAGTTGTCACACACGGATTTTACAGGCAGGTTTCTGCTCACCACACAAAAGATTATTATTGATGTTTTAAACTAGTATATATTTCATGATATACAGGACTCTAAAAGAATCAGAATCAGAATTAATCCCTGGGGGGGAAATTAGCCTGTCTTTGAACTGGGAAATGGAACACAGTAAGTGAGTTAGTTATTGTGTCATGCGCATAAAGTGCCTGAACAAATATGAACTACTAAAAATCATGTTGCAGTGGTGATACATTTATCAAACATAAATGTAAATATGACTTATTAAATGTCATTATGAAATAATTTTTTTCTAATCTTTCCAGGCTAATAAAATCAGCCATATGAAAACAACAGGTACTGTAGGCCATTGTTAGCTGATATATATATTGTTTTCTTTGTGTATCCATATTTGTTTTGTTCATTTTAAATGTACCTTCAGCTGCTCCCTTGTATTTTCCCCAAGGGGTTGCCACAGCAGATTTATCCGCATTGGTAATAGGGGGGCAGCAATGGCTCAGTGTGTTGGAAGACTCGTTTGGGAGCCAGAGGGTTGCTGAGGGCCACTGGCCCAAGATCGGACCCAGACCTGGCGGAAGCGGACCAGAGGCCAGAGCGATGTCGGCTCACCCTGCACTGCCGAGACGCCCCCAAGCAAGGCCACAAACCCCCTACATTGCTCATTAGTGCCTGTAATGGGCAGCCTTACTCACCGACCTCCCTCACTGCCACTTCTTTTTTTTTTTTGGCAATATGTTTATTGTCTTTTTCAAAATTTTTCAAAAAAACAAAAAAAAAAAAAATACAAAAAAAAAAAAAAAAAAAAAAAAAAAAAAAAAGAAAAAAATTACATATAGAAAATTAAATATGAATAAATAAATTTAGAAACAAAAAAGGGGGGGAAGCAAGAAAGAAAGAAAATGGGGGGGCTACATTTTACAGCATTTGCAAGTTTTAGAAAAATCTAGCACTTTCATTTGTCATCATATTTATATATGGTTCCCAGAGTTTATCAAAGTCTTTTCATTTGCCCTTGGCAATGTATGTTAAACTTTCCAGTCCGATACATTCAGAAAGCTCCTTCATCCACATTTTCATTGTAG
>VUQH01083977.1:0-26524 GCA_015106775.1 Etroplus canarensis
GCTTTGCTTTGACTCTTCTGTCCAGTTCATCCAAAACCAGCTGGATAGGGTTCAGGTCTGGAGACTGTGTGTTATGGTTTGTGGTTTTTGGTATTGTGGGACTAGGTTTTGTTTAATTCTAGGATGTTTGGTTTTTCTTTTTTCTGTCTCGGTCTTGTTTCTTTCCAGTTTGGTTGCATCCCCTTTGCTGTGTGCCTTTTGCAGCTTTTACTTTCATTGTTCCTGCCCCAGCTCATGTTTAGTTATTGGTTCTTTGTGTCTTCCTCATGTTTTCCAGTATTCAACCTCCTTGTCTCTAGTCTCGGTGTGTCGGTTCATGTTTCCCTTGAGTCCTTGTATTTATTATCTTTGTACTGTGTCTGTTTCTTGTTATCCTGGGTTCAAGGCTTGATCTACCTCAACTGCTGCAGAACAACTTTAAGTTGTTAAACTATTGCTTGTTCCCTGGAAAAGGCCTTTTTGTATAATTCTGAAATGCACATTATTTTTCACATTTAGGTAACCTTACTATTTTTAACCTCTGGCAGTTCATCACTTACCTTTGTGTCATTTCAAGCTATTCATTGGACTTGAACTGCTTGAACTTTAATAAAAAACTGAAAAATTAGGGTGTTCTAAAACTTTTGACCGGTAGTGTATGTGTAACTTATAGTGAACTTATCTCCAATGCATACGTGACGTGTTCCGGATGACCACAGCACTTACTGAACGTGTTTCTAACTTACAGCTACCATATAATGCTGTATTGGCTTAGAGTAGGTGACAGTCTCGCTCTCCCTCAACTGGCCGGCAACTCACTCCAGGAGTTCCCTCCAGCTGACAGCAATCTACAGACTCACCTGCCATTACTCACCTTCTCCTCTATTATTTCCGGCTCTACAACTCACTGACGCCAGACCATTTAGTTTCCTCTGTCTCCTTCGGATCTCCCACTCCATTATTCTTCCTTGGACTTTCTGCCTGCAGTAACTCCAAGCCTTGAGACTGAATACAGTCTTTAATTACTTCAGAGACTGCAAGCATTGCTTCTGGCACGGCATGTAGTCTGTGTTGTTTTCTGTTTGGACCTGTTTCAGTGACTTTTTAGGCACTCGCCTTTAGTTTCCCTTTGTAGTGATTGGTGGTATTTCTTTGGAGCCTTTGTTAGCGACTGTTGCTTCTAGCCTGTGTACTGTTGCTTCACGCATGTGTTTGCCAGCCTTAGTTTTGTTTTGGTTCTTGTCCTTTCATGTGTTTGAAGCTAACCTCATTTGCACTGGTTTTCCCATATGTTATTAATTTAATACTGTGATGTTGATACTGCTAATAGGCTACCACATGCTATTCATAGGATGTAAACACTGGCAACACGCTAAGCATTCTTTGGTGTAAGTTATCTATAAGTTATTGAAACATTCTATATAAGTTACTAATTGGTTATGTATACGTCCATAATTTAAAAACAAAATCATAATTCTGCATATGCCAGCATTATAGAGAAATTTTGATGCGCTGGCATACGTTGATTACATGATCAAGGTGTGACAGGGTCTTAAACACATTATCAAAACACTAAAAATTAAAAGTCAATGTGCAAAAATGTCTTCATATTCCTACAACAGATTAGTGATTGTAGTTTAGTAAAGAATTAGGTTTTTATATCAAACCACTGCCAAGCATTAAATGAAAGGATTCATGAATATTTTTAGTATTTGTAATGCCCTTTCTGCATCCTCTGACTTCAGTTCCAGGAAACGGAATAACAAAGCATTGAGCAGATGCTGCTACAGTCTGACTGTTGCGCTTGGACTCCAGTAGACAGTGAAGAATTCAACAAGTGAAACAGCCAAAAGCTTTTAACAGAACTGAACAAGTTGACAAAAGCAATGCCAGGAGAAAAATGCGGAGCTGTTTGTCTTCAGAGCCAATGAAGTCAGACACCCAGTCAACATTCAGTGCTCTCTGTGTAGATGTAGGTGTACAGACAGCTGTTCAAGTAAAGTCATGTTTTTTTGCTGCAAATTTTTGCTAAATTTCTCAACTTTGAGAAATTTAACACAAATTTGCAGCAAAAAAATAATTATTTAAAACAACAATGAGGTGACACAAATTTGTTATAACCAATCATTAATTAGCATCAGTTCCTCTCTTGACACATATTCACAACTTCCTCTGGAGTCATTTACATTCTGCTGAAATAATGTCACACGTGGTCACGAACAGGAATGCTTCCTGTTCTAATTTGTCTTTTATTTCTCCTCTCCTGTCAGACTTTGTTAGTACAGATTTACTCCTTTTAAATGCTAATTTGGATCTTCAAACAAATTCATTTATGTATTTTTTTCTCTCAGCTATGCAGCCGTTGCCTCCTCTGCACATTGCAGAGCACATCTTTATAGTCCATACATTTGCATACAGCAGAATGCACTAACACCAAGTCCTTTGTTCTCTCTGACGTGTCTCCACAGTGGCTGACTGCCATTTGGGTCCCCATGCCCTGTCTTGTGAACACTGCTTGGCCTGCTGAGCCCATAGGCGTGTCTCTACTGGGCTACAGCTGAACCAGGTCTGGTTGGCAGTGTCGGCGCCTGCGGTGGTGGAGGTGGGTCGTCAGAGGGCCTGATAACAGGCAAAGAGGCCTGTCCTGTCCCAGCCACACGAAGATGAACAAACTGAACTTCCACAACAACAAAACCATGCAGGACCGCCGCTGTGTCTGTGTCTTTTTGCCCAATGATGACACACTCAATGTCGTAGTCAGTGTAAGTAGACGCAAATCCTTTTTAATGAACAAAATAACATGGTTTGCTTTAAATACATTTTAGGGCTGTATTTAAAAAACGGGCAACTTTATTTTCTTATTCCTTGCACTGTTAAAGGAATAATTTGACAGTAATATTTAGATTTTTGTTTGAGATGAGTAGATCATCATCACTATCATGTTAGTGCAAAAAATCTGAAGCTAGGTTCGATCAGCTGAGCACATACAGTATATACGCATATTTTATACGTAGATAGATCTTTATTGATCCCTCGAGAGGTTCCCTTGGGAAATTAAATGATGTGAATGTATATAAAAGATGGGCATAATTCCAAAGTCTTAAGATAAGGCAGTGTGTCTGTACCATTGTATAGAAGTATATGGTAAAACAACCTTTTTGCTCCCTTGATCTGTGACCTCAGTAAACATTTTGCTGAGGAGTTCATTGTTTCATTCACTAGTTTCAAGTCTTACAAAATAAAACATGATGCTCATTTTGTAAAACATGGTCTTATTAGGGTAAAAAAGGAGGATAAAGTAAGGTAGGATTTAGGGTGGGCCTGCTTTGTGTTTGACAAGTCGCTACCATGCAGACACCATGTAGTGACCCTCTGCTTACAAACCTTTATTAATGGAAAATATCCATATTTTATATATCGTCTCTAGCTGAGCATAAATAAAGTAAATGTAAAAGTAAAAGTAAATTAAAATTATCAACCTACAGAGAGCTAAATCCAAAGTTAAAAATCAAAGTGAAAAATAATGCTGCAGGCTGCTCCATTTTGTGAAATTTCTTTACAGCAACTCAAAATTGTACTGAGTAGTTTGCCTGGCCACCACGTGCTTGTATGCACACCTGGCAACATCAGGGCATGCTCCTAATGAGATAACGTATGGTTTCCTGGGGGATCTCCTCCCAGATCTGGACCAGGGCATCACTGAGCTCCTGGACAGTCTGAGGTGTAACCTGGTGGTGTTGGATGGACCGAAACTTAATGTCCCAGAGGTTTTTCTATTAGATTTAGGTCAGACAAGCATGGGGACAAGTCAGTGGTAACAATTCGTTCATTCTCCAGGAACTACCTGCATACTCACTCCACATGAGGCCAGGCATTATCATGCACCAGGAGTAACCCAGGACCCACTGCACCAGTGTAGGGTCTGACAGTGGCCCAAGGATTTTATCCCTGTTAGGGTGCCGTTGCCTAACCTGTAGAGGTCTGTGCATCCCTCCACGGATATGCCTCCACAGACCATCACTGACCAATCACCAAACTGGTCATGCTGTATGATGTTACTGGCAGCATATCATTTCCCATGACCCTTTCACGTCTGTCACATGTGCTCAGAGTGAGCCTGCTCTCATCTGTGAAAAGCACAGGGCATCAGTAACGGACCTGCCAATTCTGGTATTCTATGGCAAATGCCAATCAAGCTCCATGGTGCCAGGCAGTGAGGACATCTGGTCCTCAGGCTACCCTCATGATGTCTGTTTCTGATTGTTTGGTCAGAGACATTCACACCAGTGGCCTGCTGGAGGTCATTTTGTAGAACTCTGACAGTGCTCATCTTGTTCCTCCTTGCACAAAGGAGCAGATGCCAGTCCTGCTGATGAGTTAAGGACCTTCTACGGCCCTGTCCAGCTCTCCTAGAGTAACCACCTGTGTCCTGGAATCTCCTCCATGCTCTTGAGACAGCTGGGAGACACAGTAAACCTTCTGGCAATGGCAGGTATTGATGTGCCATCTTGGAGGGGCTAGACTACCTGTGCAACCACTGTAGGGTCCATGTATCACCTCATGCTACCAGTAGTGACACTGACTCTAGCCAAATACAAAACTAGTTTTAAAAAAAAAAAACCCAGAAAAGATAGAGGAGGGAAAAATGTCAGTGGCTTCCAACTATAAAATCATTCCTGTTTTGGGGGTCGTCTTATTGTTGCCCCTCTAGTGCACCTGTTGTTGATTTCATTAACACCAAAACAGCTGAAACTGATTAACAACCCCCTCTGCTACTTACCTGACCAGATCAGTTTCCCAGAGTTTTAATTGGTTGTCACCATCACCATTTCTTTACTGTGTTTTGCCTGCACAACAAGTCACAGGATGTAAAACATGTTGGCAAAGTACTGCTCATTTACTATATGCTATATTCATAGTAGTTTATAACGGTGCCAAAAATTATACACATTATCAGCATGTAGCTAGCTCCCTGTGGTCACCATAGGTATATCCCTGAAAAGTCCCAATTTCTTCATGAATGTGACCCAACCTCACCTAGCTGCCATGGTCATTTTTTTTAATGCAAGTTGGGTTTTTTTAAAAACCAATGTATGCAGCAACGATTCCACAATAACCCTGACATTTTTTTTGCGATATCAGGCAAGGTAACAGCATACAGCAATGGCGGCAGATATGATATGGTGTCACCACGAAATCAGTTCCACATGTTATGGAGGTCTGTCACTGAGCCAGAATTCAAAATCCTTCATCAAATAGTTTTTGCATTATTGCGCATGCACAAAGCACTTGTCGTGGCGGTGGCGGTCACATGGTGTCACCATGAAGTATATTATCCCACAATCAGTTTGGTTTTTGTTTCGTACAGTTCAAATAAATTGTCACAGAGAGATGGCTAAAAAAATTTAAAAAAAACCCTGAATTTTCCTAATGACTAAAAATCTAATTAGTTTTGGATCTTATGGAGGTCTGTCACTGTGCCAAAATTCAGAATCCTGCCTTAAATAGTTTTTCACAATGACATAAAGGAATTATGGCAGCATTGCTGATGATTCTGTCACATCCTCACTCTTATGGGATATAATTGTGGTTGTGTTCTTTGTATGATTGTAATTAATGCTCCTGAAATATCCCCTCCTCAGGTGAAGACCCTATGCCAGGAACTACTGGTCCAGGTGTGTGACCTCCTTAGACTGAAGGACTGTCATCTGTTTGGACTCAGTGTTATTCAGAGTAAGACTTCTCTTCATCTCTGTGGTTTATTTTAGAAATTCCATATTCTGTCTTGTATGCAGCACAAAGATTCTCATCAGTCAGTCTAATTATTCATATTTCTTTCAACAAAGGGTACCTTTGATCATAACTTGTCACTGAGAGCCACATAAAGACAGTGTAACTAGACAGTTACTTTCCTCAGCCCTAAACGCAACATCTCTCACCTATCTGTCATGACAGTCTCCCAGGAACCAGGGCCTCCTCATCCTGACTGGCTCCCATTGTGCGACAAGGCTAAAGTTGTTTTTACAGTGACAGGGCTCAGCGAGGGTCGTCTGATACGAATGAGTCACTGTGTTCTGTTTCACGATGGGGCAGACAGCGGATGACAGTTGTAGGCAGCTGCAAAGGAAACGTAAATTGCAAAGGCAGTGTGTTTTCAGACAGCTGCCCTCCAGATGAGCCAATAGCAACACAGCGGGTCAGTTGAGCAGGAGCCAAAGGGTCTGATTGTGGGACATTCCTGAAGTGCTTTTCTGAACAGCGTGAAATCCCCAAGGCAAACAGAGGCCACCCACTCCCTCTGCGTCACTCACTGTCCCCCGAACAAGATCATCACTAAACCCAGTTTCAGAAAATATCTGTGCTTTTTAAAATTCTTTAAATTACTAGAAACATTTATAAAGGATGCCAAATGCCAAAAGCAATATATGACTAAACTTTAATTTAGAGAGTACTTGGCATGCAGTCTGAGCATGGTAAGCAAGCTAAAATCTGCTAATTCCTGAGCTGGTTTAAAATAGAGAAAATTGAGAAGTTCAATAATTTTTAGGGAAAGATTTCTCTGGTTCCGATGTGGATATTTGCTTTTTTCAGTATTTTGAAAATCTTTAGGTTATTTACAGACTGCATGTCGGTAGATAATGACACTAAGCTGTATTTTAAATATTCACACAATCTGCCAGAAATGAATTATAGACCACAAAAATTAAGTTCTCAGGTCATTTCACACAAATATCAAACAATATAAATACCCACTAACCACTGGTTCACTTCTACTTCAGCCATTGTGCAGCCGCAAAAATATATCTGTGGATTATATCTAGTAATAGGAATATTGTTTCTGGAAACAGATAGAGCCTTTGAGTATTTCATGTGATTTTTGGATTCCTTAAGTGCCACAAACCAAACATATTTGACCTCGGTTGTAATAAGATGGCGGCAGAAGTCTTAGCTGTGGAGATCTCCAATTGTCACCAAGTAAAACCAACATTTTCTTGGGAAATGATTTAATTTTCACAATGCGGAAACAAAGTGTTTTAATGGATCATATAATAATGTGCCTCTGCTCAGTAAGCAGACTTCATAAGGTGAAGTCATGTAAACAAGCAGTGAAGTTCTAGTTATCTTTATAATATTGATAAATATAATCACTGACACTGTCAGAGAGGCTCTGCTCCTGCTTTTTATGTGTCTTTAAGCTTTTCAGCTCATTCTTATTCTATAGGAACCCAGAGTTGTCAGATCAGCAGGCTGCAGCTCATGAAGGGTGTCAATTTAGGAGCAGATTAGGACATGACAATGTGAGTTAAAGAAATGAGAAGAAGCCCATATGCTCAGTACAAAGGGAGGTTCAGTGGCTGTCTGATGTGGCTGTCTTTGAACTGGGTTCATTCATTTGCGATTTCTCTGCATGTGTACACACACGCATATATGCATACAGGGCTAAAGCTGTTTCTCTCCTTCTACAGATAATGAGCACATCTATATGGAGCTGGATCAGAAATTGTCCAAGTATTGTCCTAAAGAATGGAAGAGAGAAGCAAGCAAGGTAAGAAATTATGTGCTGGATTCCTGATTTTTTTTCAATCAAAAGTACGGAAAAGGACAAGAAGTCCCCTTTTCACATCACTTGCCAGCCTAAGTTAGAAATAAGGATTTAATGGGTCTTCTACCTCAGACTTAAAAATTCCCTGTCAATGGGTATGCGTTGCCCCCACTGCCTCACCATCTAAACTGCAGGCATATTTACATACAGTACCGTGCAAAAGTTTTTTTAGTTGGTTGGTTTGTTCTTAGCTGTTTCAACTTTTGCACTGTTGCCATGAACTTTCTGGATGTATGTGAGAACATACAAATCAGTTGGTATGGACTCCACTGACTTTACAGTGCCCAGCTCCCTAGTACATCTGTGTGATGTCCAAATGAGCCTATGAATAGAATAGGTAAGAAGGAGAAAACACAGCAGACGCCACCTTTCACCTATATTAAAATGGAGCATTTCCATTAGGGAGAAAGCATCTGGTGCAGAGAATTTCCTCTTGTCTGCTACACATGTGAAAGAGCAACTCTGCACAATATCCTTACTATATCCTGACATAATTTCCAGTTATTGTCTAGAACTCATGTGTGCATTTTTTAAATTTTTGATGGGGGTGGCTTTAGGTTGTCTTAATGTCTCCTCATTTAATCCCAGACTAACTGCAAGTTAAGATTGGGGCTCTTTTGGGATCAAACCATTTTCTGTAAGACTCCTTGATCTCTTGTGGCTTGAAGATGCAGTAATTCTTTGTAACTCTAGTGGTTTTATGTTTGTGATTGTTAACATGCTGCAGAATGAATTGGGGTCACACACCTCCTAGGTGATACTGCTTGATGGCGAAGACTCTAAACATCTAAAGTGCTAAAAATATTTGCACAGTACTGCATCTACCTAGAAACATGACTTATTACAGAAAGACTTCTGTGCAAAGTCTCTGGTTGTAACACAGGTTACCAGGTACAGTTGTGTGCACAGGCATTAGTCTGTACAGGCAGGATGGCAACACACCTGGCAAACAGTGAGAATCTTAGAAGATGCTGTGTGTCGTTGTCGAATTAGCCAGTCTAACTGTTTAATGTCAGGCTTTATGCTAAGCTAGGCTAAGATCTAGTTTCCTTCTTAAGACACGAGCATGAGACTAGGAATGATGTTTCCTTCTTACCAAGGTTATTATAGTTAACTAAACTAAAAACTAAAACTAGATGAGAAAAATAATTTTATTTAACTGAAATAAAAATAAAAAACTAGACTTTTGGGAAAAATCAAAACTAACTAAAACAACATTGTGGGCTTAAGAAACTAACTAAAATAAAATAAAAACACACAGGAGATGTCCTTAGTTCTAGTCTTGGTCAGTTGGGTTAACTTTGGTCAGTCAGTCTGTCTGATGAGGCTTTGATGCATCTGTTTATTGAGACTCAGGGTATCTGCACAATTGTGACTCATCTGCCACACAAAGTGTTGTGTTTGTATTGTAATTTCTGATCTAAACAGCTTAAATCTTCCCTTGACAAATACCGTCCATATTATAATAATTAGGAAAATTAAAACTAACACTAAAACTAATAAAAACTAAACTGAAACTGAACATTTCCATCAATAAAAACTAAACTAAAATGAGCAAACCCACTCTGGAAACTAACTGAAACTAAACTGAATTGAAAGCAAAAACTCAAAACGAAATAAAAATAAAAACTACTTAGAAAATACAAAACTAAATAATAGCGCTGATTCTTACACTCAGAAAATTCAAAATAGCTGATTTCTCCACATTTACTTCTCTTTACAGAAAGTATTTGCCTGTTTTTCTGCCGTGTTTACAAACATTACTCATGTAAAAAAATTATTTTCCGTACCTCTTATTTACTGTGATTAATTGGGTGTTTCTGTAGTGTAGTTGTTTACACATTTGCCTTACAAGCAAAAGGTCACTGGTTTGATTCCAAGTGGGGACACAAGCCTCTTCCACCATTGCTACCTGTGTCAGGAAGGGCATTTGGTGTAAAACCTCTGCCAAGTTAATCATGCGGATTACTTTGCTGTGGCAACCACTTGGGCAAATAGAAAGAAGCAGGCAAAGGTGCATTTTCAATTTAGTGTAATTAATTAAGCTGATGAGACTATTTTTTATTTCGATTTTATGTTATAAGATATTGCTTAGTTTTGGCAGGTCAGATGTGTTAGTAAATATGAATGAGCTGCCCTTGTTTATATCACATCTTATTACAGATTATTGTATATGAAACACCATCATACAAAATCCCCATAAAGTTTCCTTAAAAGCTGCTCCTTTTGTGATACTTTCCATTAACTCAGTTCAATTTTTTGTAGTCTGATATTTTTGCTGATTCTGGTTGTAGTGAAAAAGCAAGGTTTCCACTTGTATTTTTCCAGGGTATTGACCAGTTTGGGCCTCCAATGATCATTCACTTCAGAGCTCAGTATTATGTTGAGAATGGAAGATTGATCAGGTCAGTAAAACCCCTTGCCTCTTTATTCACATGCTAAGTCAAGTAATACATGTGCTCAGATTCCACTACCAACATTACTCCGTTTAGCTCCAGTCATCCTTAAATCTGCTTTCGTCTGCCCTGCAGTGATCGGGTGGCCAGGTACTACTACTACTGGCACCTTAGGAAACAGGTGCTGCTCTCTCAGTGTATCCAGAGGGAGGAGGCCTACTTCCTCTTGGCAGCCTTCGCCCTGCAGGCTGACCTTGGCAATTTCAAGCGCAACAAACACTTTGGGAAGTACTTTGAACCTGAAGCCTACTTTCCCCCATGGGTGAGTATATCTAATGTGTACTGCATGTGGACAGAACATAATGTACATCAAACCTATCAGAGAAGAAGTTATGATTTAAGATATCTGACCATTATCCTGCCCACTCCCAGACTTCAATGTTCTGTTCCCCTGTTCTTCTGTATATCACTTGTTTATTTTAAACAATTACTTTAGTTATACATGAATATTTGTATTGGCTTCTGTGGCTTTCTTATGCATTAGGTCTTTATTGTTATGTAAAGAGTGCAGTTTTTTCATGAATTATTTTTTTTAGTTAACCAAATAATTGATTTGTATACAAAATGTCATATAATTAAAAGCAGTTGACAGACCACATATCCTCAACTCAATGACATTTAATATGAAATGAGAAATACGAAAATTTTCCGTCTGGTGGAAAGCTTTGAAATATACATAAAACTAATGTTAAAACTTATGAGTGTGTCAGTCTGGTAAATCCTTCTGTGGTGAGCTTGTCTAATACCTGTGAGTCACTGTGACAGAAATGGGTGTGAGGTGACGAAGAACACAAACTGCTGTATCACTGGCTGAGAAGCTGCAAGTACAGTCAGCGTTATGTTAAAATGTTATCTAGGCTGTTGGGCAGTGTTCAGTGATCCTGACCTGCTGTCTGTACCGCATGTGGGTCTGTAGCACCTTCCATTAATCACGCTGGCCAAACACTTAGCAACAGCGCCACATCCTACTATGTAGGATAATAAAACTGGAACGCTTTGGTTTATTTTTGTCCCTGAAAATAGCACACATGCTGCATTTTTTTTTAAATCTGGAGAAACACTCAGGACACAGCTATTCTGGCATCACTGCCAACCACCACTCCCCTCTGAATATGACAGCCACACCCGTCTGATTGCCCTCCACTTCCTGTGATTAGCCTGTTGCCTCCTTATCACCACTTGGAGCCAGCGGTGACAGGAAATTGTTGGAAATGAACAGTGTATGCTACCCTCTGTAAATCTTACACAGATTTAGATGCTTAGAAAGCTTACTAAATCTTCAAAAGGGACTCAGAAAGCTTAGCGCTGCGTTTCCGGTTGCTGCCTCTGGCTCTCGCTCAGTCTCTCTAGGCTGACATCTGTTTGCCCTGCGGCAGGCAGCTTCATCACCCTCATTGGCAACCTAAGCTGCCAGTCTGCTGTAATACTGCAAAACTTCAGGGTAGCCAAGCCTGACAACTACCACTCTCTCCTCCTTTCTGTTTCTCTCTCTCTCTCTCTCCCTCGCCCTCTCTCCCCCTGCTCAGGTGATAGCCAAGCGTGGCCGTGAGTACATTCTAAGGCATATCCCAAACATGCACAAAGACCAGTTCGCTCTCACGGCTTCAGAGGCACACCTCAAGTACATTAAGGAGTGCGCCCAGCTTGATGATGTCACAGTCCACTACTACAGACTATACAAGGTGAAAAATGTATATCTCTTGTTTCTGTCTAAGACACTGAATGTTATTTTAATGCTATTGTTATGTAGAGTTTTTGGCTAAGTAAGGATTTAATGCAGGGACAGCTCATTGGATTTCAGCTTTTTCTGCTTAATTTTGTCCACTACTGCATGTAACTCATATCTTTCAACAGGACAAAAAAGAAGTTGAAGCATCTCTTACCTTGGGATTGACATTACGTGGCATCCAAATATTCCAGGTACTTAGGAATCAAGGTTATATTTTTACTTAAACTTCACTGATATATATGCTTTATAAACCTTTGGTTAGATTTTAGTGATCAGCTAATGGGTCCTCACCAAAATTGTGCTCATGATAGTTGTTGTTATGGGCACTTTTCCATTTTCATAATTTGTTACTCTTTTGTTTTGGTTTGAATTGTAATGTTCATAAAATGAGTCTTTGCATGTGCCCCTCTTCCACACATTCATAAATATCAACAGGTTCATTCATGGCTTAATAATGCATTAAGCTAGATTAAGGAGGTCAAGAACCAGGGCTATACTGTAGACGTAGCATCAGGTCCTGGTGGGCAATTTGCAATGTTCCGCTATCACTATTCTTATATTTGCTATTCCATCATGCTGGCAGATTTATGACGGGAGACCTACTGCTAATAGCACTGTGATGGCTTGAAATATCACTTTGCCACACATGTTGTGTACCTCTTGTATCCTGCTGGTAATGATCATGATCTTATTGGTCATGATCATTAAGAGAGTGGGCCTATTGATTGACTCTCACATTAGGAAGGTGTTTTTGGGAACTTCTTATCACCATCATGCAGTATGGTCAATGTTCTGATGCGCTGATGCATTGGCATATTTTTATTCTTTTTATGGCCATTGTTATGACTGACCACGTAGTCATAATACTCCTGTATGAGCTGTGTTTTTTGCCTGTTTTCAACAACCAAATAACACACTCAAAGTTAAAAAAAATGGAGATTCTTGTTGCAGCAATATTGTCATTGTGTCTTTTGAACACTTTAAAAGCAACCACACACTTCTGATTCTGTGTTGCAGAATGTCGGCACTGTGAGGCAGCTGTTGTATGACTTTCCTTGGACCAACGTGGGAAAACTGGTATTTGTGGTGAGTTGGCTACAGCATCAGAACACACAGCCCAGAGAAATATTCTTTGTAGGTGCTGTAATTTATTTATTTGTGTTTGTTTTAAACTCATTTCAGTGATGATGAAACATAACATCCCCTGCCTTTTGGTGATATTTGTTAAAGCCCAGCTCCCGCTTAGGGTCGTGGAAATTTTTACGCTAGGCTTCTTTTCTCCACACGGCTGTTTTATCTTAGCCCTCCAAGTCCTCTGGAACTAATCAGGGATTTAGAGAGACTTTTCTTGCACACATACACACAGACAGCCAAATACTGTAAACTACATACATTTTCTCCTGTAATCAGTGGCAGGATTTTCTGTGTTATGATATACATGGCCCTTGATTCATCCATTTGATCAGCTATCACTCTTGTCCCTGTGCTCTTTAAGGGAAATCCAGTTAAATCTTCTCATCTCTGCTCTGAGTCAGTGTGTCGTTAAGCTGAGTACAGCAGCAATTCACTTCTATAGGGTTTCTGTTATCGCAGGGAGGGCAGAGAAGCTCACTGTATGTCTCTTTCAGTCTTGGTGGTTTCACGTTTTCTGCCAGGTGGTTATTAATCACAATCCAAAGAGGTCATTGCTGCTTATCGTGGCTCTTGCACAAAAACAGACTGTTGGTGGCTAAATTTGATTGCTTCTTTTTTGTGCAATAAAGCTGGCTTTAAGATCTCTGAGAAACGGGTTTTCTTTTTGCCAGAAAGTTGAAGGTCTTGAACTAAGAGCAAGTTTTGGTTTGGTCTAATTTTGGACCAAGCACCCTTCGTATCCGCCACACTGCTCACAGTAGAGACTTCCTGTTTTCCTCAGTCCTGTTTTTTCGGTGGTTTTCGTGTGTCTGCTGTCTGCAACGTCGTGACAATGAACGAGCCGTGGCATGGCTGCGGTTTCACTGTGGACCCGAAGAGCCTCTGAAGGCCCAGTCCCACCCTTCTGCTGAATAACAGGCTTTCTCCTCCACCCCACCCACAAGTCACGTCACCCAGCACTGCTGCCACCACTGCTTAGCTGCAGGCGGAGCAGAGAGCGGCGCAAGCAGAGAGGGGCACGTGGGTCAATAAACACCAGATGTTGTGATGGTTTTGGGGGGGATTTCTGATTCAAGCTTTTGGAATGACTAAAACTCATCTTTCTTATGCTAGTTTAGAGGAAGGAGGGGCACAGTATGTTTTCTGTTCAGTGTTGGGACAGGCTGTAATTCAGAGTTTTTCTGAGACCGTAAGTTACTTTTATGCTTCCCTTGAGTTTGATCCCCACCCCTTGTAAACTGAAATAAAGTAATCACCCTTGTGTCCTGTTCCTTTGGATCTCAGGCCAGCTTTTGCCTCGCGAGTATTCTGGTTGGTGCCAGACTGAGGTATTGTTGGTGTTGCTTGGTGTGTTCGATGTGTGTGGCCTGCTAGGGAGGTCTTTTTGTAATGATGAGGAAAGTTGTCCAGCAACTTTAAAGACTGATCATGAGTAGTGCATGAATCGGGAAAGCTGTGGCTTCTGAAAACCTTTTAACAACCTGCCACTTGACACCAGTCTGCTGCTAACAATGCACATTTGGTCATGAATAGAGTTACCACCATCACACAAACTCTTGATTTAGTATTCCTAGTCCTGAATTTTCAATAATTTTAGCCTATGTTATATTTCAAAATCTGATCAAGATATTTTTCCACCAAAAAAATTCCTCCCTTCCTCATAGAGTCATAAATAGTTCCAAGTGCTGATGAAATAATCAAAACCAAACATGTTTCAGATATTGTACATTGATAATCATTTATAAATTTGCTGAGTGTCAGATTAAAAATGTGTTTATTATAACCTCTTCTTATAAAAGATCTGCTACAGCATCGCAGCTTTCCGTGACACACCAAAAACCTGCAGGCTCCTGTTGGTAGTTTAAAAGTAACCGCACACCTTCAGCTGCTCCCTTGTATTTGCCCAAGGGGTTGCCACAGCAAATTAATTCAGATAAGTAAGTTGGCGCAGATGGATGCCCTTATTGTCACAACCCTCCCATTGTGGAAAGGGCTTGTGTCCCCACCTAGACTTGAACCAGGGATTTTTTTGCTTGTGAGGTAACACTGTAAACATGGATTAAAAATAAGCTGTGTCTTTATAGTATACTCTATTTTTTACTAGAACATAAACTACGTCCTAGAACACTGACACCCCTTGATTCATTCATATGCAGATGTTTGTATATCCACATGTGTACACTGCAAGCATAAAAAATAAGCAGACGACTACTCTGGTTGCAAAAAGGAGTCAGATTGTCTTGAAGTCCATGAAAGTAACTCTGGCTTGCTTGCTTTATGACCCCAGTAAACCCTTTCCTGATGACTTAATGGTTTTAATCACTGGTTTTAGGTGAATAAAACATGATGATACACTGGTAAGTTCAAAAGGAGGAAATAATCAGGGTACGTTTTAAGGGTGGGCCTACCATATAACTGACAGTTCACTACCCTAAGCGTGTACAATGTCGACCCCTTACGTGTCACATCCATTTTTAAAACACAATGATCATGACAGCCAAAAGGTCAGATTGAGGCAGCCAGTGGTTGATTTTGCAGCTGTGCCTGTCTTTTTTATACAGTCTATTTAGTCGTCATCCATTTCTCTTCCCTTTCCCGTCATGTCGACACTAACTGCTGTCTGAGAGAAAACTCTTGTTATACGTGCTTTTTTATCATGTACAAAGTGACACCTTGTGCCATTTCTGCATACCTTCCCTTACTCTGAACTTAACAATTAACAAAATGATAAACGGCATCCTGTTACCTGTAAATAAAAGGAGTGCAAACAAAACAAAAACAATAGATGGGTCAAAGGTTTAGGATAAAAAGCAGTGCCAGGGAAGAATAACTACAGTTCACCGAGTAGAAATTTAATGCAGCAGCAGCAGCCTCCTTGGACTCAGTCTGCCTTGTTCACACCTGGCTGCTGCCCAGTACGCCTTCAGTGATTTAGTGGTGGCCTCTTGGAGCTGCAGAGCAGCAGTTTGAGGTTAAAGATAAATACTCAGTTTGAGGGATAGAAGAAAATTTCTTTTGCAATTTCCCACCCAGAGTTTTTCTGCTGGCCCACAGATTTGAACAGGAAATCTTGTTGTCCACAGAAAAGAACCTTTTATAGGAAAGTCACTGTCAAAGAACTGTCATTTCTCTACAGTCCAAAGCCCGATAACTCTAACATTCATTCAACATACTTGAATTCAGTGTCTTTCTTTCTAAATGTCTGGCTAAGTGAATTTACTGTTTTACTGTAGTTAGAAATGTGCGGCTAAACCCGCCAGTTGCCCCTCTAAGTCCAAACACTTGCAGAAATGTTTAAAGGTCTGTATTGAAAACAACCCTGCTGACACTGAAGACAGCTGTTATTGGATCGAGCCTTTGCCAAAAGGCGTAGGAGAAAGAAGAAAACCCACCATTTTAGTTTTTCCAAGCATCCAGCCAACATGTCCTCTCACTGGAAAATCAAAAATGCTCAGATTCAGTGTCTCCTTTAGGAAATGAAGAACAGATACATGAACTGGTGATTTGTGTTCAGCTACAAAATAGTTTTCAAGAACCGACTTCGTTCATTCGCTAATGCTTGCCTTCGGGCCTTCCTGGCATTTAATCACAATTTCAGTCCACATTCCGATTTCATAATCTCATATTGTGAACCATTGTAAATCACTGAGTCCTGTAATCAACATTCATGAGCTGTCTTCTTGTTTTCCTCCTTCCAAACTCTCAGGGGAAGAAGTTTGAAATCCTTCCTGATGGTCTGCCCTCAGCTCGTAAACTCATCTACTACACAGGTTGTCCTATGCGCTCCCGCCACCTCCTGCAGCTGCTCAGCAACAGCCACCGGCTCTACATGAACCTGCAGCCTGTTCTCAAACAAGTCCGTCGTCTGGAGGAAAATGAAGGTATTTTCCACCAATTATTCTGTCAACAGAAAACTACTACTGCTTTTTCAGAAGTATAATAGGAGAGAGTAGTGGTCTCCCACTGGTGGTCGCCCTGGCATCATGCCATGGCAATGACTTTTGGAACATAGTCAGTTGTGTTAAATATTAAAACTTGCCTCTCTTAATTTCAGAGAAGAAGCAGTACAGGGAATCGTACATTAGCGATGCTCTTGAACTGGACATGGAGCATCTGGACAAGCGTTCTCGTGCCAGTGGTAGCAGCGCGGGCAGCATGTCTCATCACAAACGTCTGTCTCGCCACTCCACAACCAGCCACGGCAGCTCACATACCTCTGGTATTGAGACAGATAGCTTCAGGGCCCCTGGTCAGGCCCCACACCGGCCCCTGCGCACTTGCAGCTCCTCCACAACTAGCCACGGGAGCTCGCACACTTCTGGCATCGAGAGCAGCGGCAAAGAGCGCATTCTAGATGATGACGGTAAGAATGGTAATGATTTTATGATTTGCATAGAATAATTTTACTAGTAGGTCTCAATTGTGTGCCTTTAAGGTTCAATTAACATTTCCCACAGCAACAATATACCTTTACATTTGTTTAATAAAGCTTTTGGTTTTATGAAGAAGAATACACAGGAAGAGCTTTCACTTCAATGTTCAAAATAAATTCTGTAAGACCTGCCTGAAAAGCATTAACATGCTGGGTGCTTTGTGGGACTTGATATTTAAAAGCAGTGCTGCATTTTGAGAAGATATTGGATACATGCAGATTACCACTTTTGTTTTGATATTAATTACATTTCAATTTGTAATCTCTCCCCTGGGATTAATAAGGTATTCTGATTCTGTAATAATTTTATTCTGCAGAGATTGAGATGTTGGTGGATGACCCCAAAGACTACGAGGAGCTTCATGAGATGGCCCTGGATCAGGAGATGTGCATCCACATAACTGAGGACATGCTGACGATGTCACCTGATCAGACCAACGGATTCTCAGGTATAATTTCTCACCATTTTTCCCCTCCATTTAGAATCAACCCCAAAGGAGAAGCAGGGATCCAGCAGTTAACTTTTCCTTTATCTCTAAAATAACTTTAACAGATGCTACCTTCTGCTTCTGAGTTTAGGGAGGCTTAGGAAAACCCCATGTAAAGTATTTACTTTTATTTTTGCAGGACTGATCGTAAAAGATGTTAGCTCCTCCACCTCCAGCTCCTCTGAGACTGTCGTCAAAATGAGGGGACAGAGCATCGAGTCTTTGCCACAGGTAATTCAATCCACTGGTTTACTGCACTTCTCTTAAAAACAGCCACACCAGCATCCACATATAGGAAATAAATACAGCAGAGTACTTAAATGTATTAAAAAGCCAGAAGGTTTATAAAAGTGAAAACACTTCTACATTTTAGGGCCATTTTAGGACAGTTTTTGACCTCATGTTACAGTTTTACAGGGTGACTACAGCTCAGCTAGCTCAGCCATTAAATATTATTGGTGCCAGTCTTTCTAAAACAATTATGCATCTGCCTATTATGGTCTAATGTTTCACTGTCATAATGGCAGGAATAAATTGAGGAAGAAAACAAGATTTAAGATTCAAGCTTTTTCTGTCTGTGTTTTAAATAATTCTGTGGAACTCCTGGCACGCTGTTGTTTTTGTCTACATCCTTACGTTTTCTGAGAAACCCTTCCAGACACGAGGGAAGTTTTTGGAGTGACAAGGACTCTTTGAGAAACTTTAACTTCATAAACTAATAAGAAGTAAAAATGTAAAATTTTCTTACTTGCCTGTATGTTTGATTGCTTGCATCTTTTTAAATGACATTTGATATGATGCTTTCTGCTCAGACATCTGCATGCAGGAAGACTCAGTCTTCAACTGATCGCCACAGCCAATCACTAGATGACATCCGCCTCTACCAGAAGGACTTCCTGCAATGGACAGAGCTCTGCCAGGACACTGCCCACAGCTACACATTTGGTTGTGCTCAGGAGCTGAGCGACAGCGGGGGCTATCAGGGCCTGGCCGATCAACGCGCCGGCATGCTTGGCGAGCAGCATCCTTTTCCAATCAAGAGAACCAACAAGTACTTCTCTTTGGACCTGACCAGCGACGAGGTCCCTGAGTTTGTGGTGTGACAGAATCACAAATTAGGTGACTCCAGGTGTGCTTTCAGCTCCTCCGTGTCAGACGTGGAGATGTTTCAGGCCTCAGGGAACGAGATGAGAGGAGCGTTCTTGGCAGTAAACTAGCAACAAGTAAGCTGTCCATGCTAAGTACCACTTGAAATGTTTCACATAACATATAATAAATGAACAGGCATGGAGGATTTGGACTAAAATCAGAGTTTTAAGAACAAGCACTGGGCTCAAGAACTGCTCCCGTGTTAACAGAAACAAAAGAGATTGTCAGCTTTTAAAATAAGTTTTTATTTAATTGTCTTCTCCAAACTGGTTTCAAGATCCACACATTTTGTTTTCCTGCTTTACAAAGTCATAAAAAAGACTTGTCCACGTAGACTTACAGCAGACCGATTAATGCACATCACAAGCATTTCAAAGATCATCTGTGGAGGACACAAAGGAAAAAATCACACTGAGCTATAAACCAAAGACAAGATGGAAATAAAGTGAAACCACGTCTCTGCGTCCACATTTTTCCTCAAATGTGAGAGGATATTTAAAGTCATCCTGGGAGGGAAGATGGACCCACAGTCCTCTGTGTGAGAGCGGCCATGACTCCTTTCTTCTCATGTCTTCTTCTCCACCACTTCATTTTACCTCAGCTGGAAGTGGAGTGTACCAACGCCCCCTACCCCACCCTCACCCCTCACAGACTGGACTTTTTAATCATACGAACACAAACCGGACGTGCCTTTATCACTCTATGCAGGTGTCAAACTCGCGCCTTGACAATCATGCACCCTCACCTTAGTCAGATCCAAGCCATCTGAATTCAAAGCTCTGCTTTATTTTTAGCCATTGTATTCACACTTTGTCAGCAGGTCAAGCTAGTTTTTCAGCAATTAAATGTCACAAATATCTTCATTTCAATGTTTTGTGTCCTGTGAAATCTGGCTGAATTTCCTGAGAGGAATGAGGTCAGGTGAGTCCCTGCGTGTTCTGACTTGCTCCGAGTTTGTGGCCACAGACCTTTCCCTGTAATCTAGACTCAAAATGGAGGCTGGCTGGCTGTCGGCCAAAACAAACTGCACGCTGATGCATCCGTGTACTTCTTCCTGTGACTCTTCTACTCCTCCTGTTTCAGCTATTACTTTAAACTGGAATTTATTACATAGGTTTTTTTTTCTCATCCTCTTATTGTACCTGAAATCTCTTTATACATTGTATTTTTGTATGAACTTTGTATGTTAAACACTTACCTGCGTACGATTAATGTCGTTCAGTATTACAAGCCAGTGTAGGTGACAGTATTAAGGACATGTGGCTCTGAACAAGAAAGACTGGTTTTATTGTTTTAATCTGACAGTTTAATTCAAGAGAACTGGTGCCTGTGGTAGCTGATAGGATGTATTACAATCTGTTACAAGTGGCACCATTTCCCCCTGCTTGGACTGCTTTGAAAGTGGCGTGTCATGACGTGGGCAGTGTCTTTTCGCTGTTGCCATCTTTCTTTAGAAGCCAGCCACCCAGAAATGACAGCAGAAGACTCTTCCTCCATGCAGAAGTTTAAAAAATAAGTATGCAAAAATTAGGTAAAAGAAAATAATTTTGTTTTTTTTTTTTTGTTTTTCTCAGATTTTTAACAGTAAAGCCATTACTTTGTGCAAGATCATTTTACTTTGTCAAAACCAAGATGGATGTAAGAGAATCGTTTTAATTTTGCTTTGTCATGATCATAAAATTATATTTTGATTAATGTTTTAACATTTTGACAAAAAGTGACAAGTGGTGTAAATCATCAGTTTTACTTAATGAAAATCATAAATTGAAGCTGGCTTGTGCTGTTTTATGAGAAGGTAAAAAAACACTTATATCTGGTACAATTAGTTCTAAGTTTTTGGACACACTTTTTGTAATTTTGTCTCTGCGTGCCACTATGGTGGATTTTAAAACGATCAACATGTGATCAAAGTACAGACTTCATTACAGTCACTTTTTATACATAGTCCCCCATTTTCAGAGGCTCAACGATAGTGGGACAGACTAACAACATTTTAAATATCAGGATTGTTTTTAACACTTGTATGAAAATAATTTGCACTCAATGACCGCATGAATGGTAGAACCCATGGACATCACAGAATGCCTTTTCCTTTCTTGACGTGTTCTGCCAGGCCTTTACTGCAGCTGCCTTCAGTTGCTGCTTGTTCGTGGGTCTCTCTGTCTTCAGTTTTCTCTGTAACTGAAAAGCTGTTCTATTGGGCTGAGAGCAGGTGACTGATTTGGCCACTGAAGAGTATCCTTTTTCTTTGTCTTGAGAAACTTAGGTTGCTTTTGCAGTACTCTTTGGGTTATTAAATTATCTAGTTTTATGTATTGGGTAAATATATTACCCATTTCCACTGTGAAGCACTGTCCGATCACTTTTGCAGCGCCTGGATGAATCTGCGCAGAATATAGCCCTGTACGTATCAGAATTCATCCTGCTATTTCTATCAGTCTTATCATCAGTAAAAGCTAGTGACCCGGTTCCTTAGGCAGCCATACTTGCCCATGTATTGGCCCTCCACCATATTTGACAGATGATGTGGTATGCTTCAGATCACAGCTATTCCTTTCCTTCTCCATACTTTTCTCGTTCCATTATTCTGGTACAAATTAATCTTGGTTTCTTTTGTCCAAATGGTTTTTTCAGAAGTGGCCAGGCTCTTTTAGATGTTTTCTGGCAAAATCTAATATGACCTTCCTGTTCTTGAGCATAACCATTGGTTTGCACTTTATTGTAAACATTCTGTATTTACATTCAAGACGGCATCTCTTGATTGTACACGTTGACAATGATACGTCTACCTCCTCAAGAGTGTTCTTGACCTGGCTCGATATTTGTGAAGGGCTGTTTCTCAACCAAGGAAAGGGTTCTGCGATCATCCACTTTAGTTGCATGCTTTGAGAATGTTCCAGATTGTTGTTCTGTTCTATCATAAAGTTTTTGCTATCTCTCTGATAGGTTTATTTTGGGTTTTCAGCCTAATGATGGCCTTCCTTCACTTGCATCAACATCTCTTTGGATCTTATATAAAGAGTTACAGTGAAGGGACACCAAATACAAGTTCAGCACTTGGAATCGACTCCAGAGCTTTTATCTGCTTAGTTTGCCTGGAAATAACGAGAGAGCAGGCCTCACCTGGCCATAAAAGTGCTTGTCTTGTCAACTGTCCAATTACTTTTTAGCCTCCAAATGTGGGGACTGTGTATAAAAATAGCCATAATTTCTAAACAGTTATTGCAAGCATTTTGTTAAACCCACAGAATTAAAGCTGAAAGTCTGCAGTTACAATCACACTTTGAGTGTTTGATTTCAATTCCACTGTGGTGGTGTGCAGATGCAATTTTTTTAAAGTGTCATTGTCCTAAACTTACAAACTTATGTATGTTACAGTTTAGCTTGGCACAGACTCGGCTAGCCTGGCATTGTCAATCCATTTACCAGCTTTGCTTAAGCTCTCTAATTAACAATTATATTCTGTTTGCATCATTGAACTCAACATGAAGAAAAAAAATATTAGTTTGTAACACATTTTGGTAAATGACATGTTAGTTTGTGAGCTTTAGGTGCTCTGGTTGGAGGATTTTGTTATGCTGTTTCTTTTTGTTTCTATCCATCTAGAGACATGATAATGCAGGAAGTCTTCAAGTCGACCTGCATTGCAAATGTTTCCACGTCACAATATGAAAGGACATCATTTTTAAATTTAAAAAAGTATTTTTAAGTTTCTGGGTTGTCTTGTTGAGTTAGGCCAAACCCCCAGAGATTGGTGCTTGGTTTAACTTCACTGCCCTCCTTCCTTCTCCTTTTTTATGTCCTGTTGCACTCAAACAAAAACAAGATGTTTGTGCAGTTAAACTCCAGCGGCCTTTTGAGCCAAACTGTGTGACAGATAATTTGATCTCTGTGCAGCCCAAGAGCTGGAGGCTGAATTTCAAAAGTCATTTATACTTACTTCAGATCAAATATATTTCCAAAGTGTCCCCATGTGGGTTCAGACCCCCTTTTTTCTCAGTCTGGTGGACAGTGGAGGTGTTTATGTAATACATAACAAATAACATGGATTTGATAGAGCTATGTAATTAAAAGCAACTTCTGTATTTCATACTGTTTGTTTCTTTAATGGTTATAAACTTATAATTGTCAGTGGAAAATATCAAGTCATATTTTGATGAACAGCAGTGGTTCTTATATTAAAACAGCATGTGTTAAGGTACATAGCCATACATTCATAACCCATGTCCTTAAAGTCTTCATAATTTGTTCTAACTTACTTACTTATGGCTTCAATATATGGTCATACTTACACTGTGTAAGAGTCTGTATGTCTGTGCCCATAATCCTTTCTGTGAAAGGATCTCCCTGCAGGTAAAAAGATGTTTTTTGTCACCATGTTGTTAAAAAAGATGATTTGTTATAATGAAGTTTGGTCTGTGCCTTCTTGGTACTAATGCCCTCAATATTCAATAAATAGGTACATTTATCTACCAGAGATCTGCTGCTGTCTGGTCATTTCACAGTCGTGCTAACATGGAGAAGGTCCTGCTGAAAAATGCATTTTACTAAACTAAAATTTAACCAACTGTCGAAGTAAAACAATTTCCTTCTTGGAGGTGCAATATTAGGTGTTTAGATGTTTCCTTGGTTCATGCTGCCCTCTGGTGGATCACATTCACTTACACTCTTGTCAGTGTCACTTTGGCCTGAGGGTGGCAACATTTCACGGCACATTAAACAGCTCAGCTGCTCAATCAGACTCTGCTCCACTTATTGGTGAGTTTAGACCCCTTTTAGAGGTGCTTGAGCACTCCTAATTTCATCTTAACATCTCTAAAAATAACAGTAATAGTAGTACTGATAATACATTTTATTATTATTTCTCACATCCTCTTCTAATGTTATATTATTATTACACTATATGGTGTGCACTGGCAAATCAGTTTTGAGCTCTATCAAGTTGTATGCACTTGACTGTAGCATCTTACAGGATTCATTGTAAACATGGATTGAATAGGATGGCAGCCTCTACATTAAATCAACAAATTACAAATCTGTTCTTCACTCGGAGGTAGCCTATCTGATACTGGGTGTTGAGTCTCCCTATTGAAGGGAAGTTTGTATGATCTTAAAAACTTGAACATAAATACAAACTCTTACCCATTTACTTCTTGCACATGTGTATGGAGAGGCAGCCTGATTTTCCAGTGTCCGTACTGACTGATGTTACTTTAATTAATCTGTGATTTGAATTATTCTTAGAGAATACAATAGACCATCGAATTAATTACATTGCTTTTGAAAGTAATATTGTAACATGTAGCTAACTGAAGAGGTGAAAAGTTTTGAATAGATTTGCAAGCAGCATATGCCGTTATTAATTTTTCTGCAGGTAATCCATTAAGAATGATTGTTTTATTTATGTATTAATTTCAAGGGAATATATGCACAACATTCTGATTGAGGGGATGAGCCCCCTAGAGATCTGATCCTAGGATCACCCCAGGCTCCACTTTTAGAAAATATATCATCTACTTTTTTAAACTAAAAGCCTGAGTAGTGTTCATTTGAAGCATACAATTTGAAAATAAAAACACAACATCACAACTTAATACTTGAACAGTCCATATCAGGAGCTGCAGCTAGCTTTGGTGCCCTCTCGTCCTCATTTCTAAATCCAGGAGGCACAATAATACTGACCATAGCAGGTAAAATGTTGAATGTGCTGCAGTTGTCCTTTTTCTTGAGTCCAAACTTGATTTCTGTATCTTTTACCTGACTTACCATACCCAGAGAGTGACGCTGTTCTTATTTAGATCTTGAAGTTTGATTTTTGTCTGATATAAAAAAAACTACAAAAAAAGCATTTCATGTCTAGGGTTAATTATCCCAAAAGTTAATACTGTAAAATACAGTCATTATTAATAGCAAAAAGGAAACAGACTTCCTGACAGTGCAAGTACATTCAACACACTTCTGCTAAGAATGACTCATTTTAGCAAAAATTTAAATCCCTGTAATCTTTTAACTTCAGTAAAAAAACAAAAAAGCATTTTGGATGACACTAATTAAAGCAATTGCATAAAAATCTAAACTATTGTAACTAGAGCCTGATCAAGGATGGATATTGGTCTGTCACAGACATATTGATATTTACATTCACCGGCCACTTTATTAGGCACACCTGTTAAACTTATCTAATCAGCTAATTATATGTCAGTTAATTCATTTGGACATGCAGACATGGTCAAGATGATCTGCTGAGGTTCAAAGTGAACACTGGAATTGGGAAGAAAGGTGATTTGAGTAACTTTGAACGTGGCGTGGTTGTTGGTGTCAGACAAGCTGGTCTGAGTAATTCAGAAACTGTTGATCTGCTGGGATTTTCCTGCACAACCAGCTCAAGGGTTTACAGAAATGGTCTGAAAAAGAGAAAATGTCCAGTGAGCAGCAGGGAAGACTTTTTTTATTATAGTCAAGTGAAAGTTATCCATCATATTCACTAAAAGGTCACAAGCTTTGCAGATCTTAGTGAATATGATGGAAACTACCACAGTTACCTTTCAGCTTTGCACACGAGAAAATATGGTACAAAGTGAGGCAGTAAAAAAATATAATCTTCCTTTCGAAAAGTTGCATTTTTAACTGTGTTTTTATGTTTTAGTTAGATTTTTTTTTTAATTAGACTACTTAATGTGACCCACATTTTCTGAAGAAAGTGTTTACCCCATATTTAGCTTCTTGGAATCTGGTCACCTTAAAATCAAGATATGTCTCTGAATGCACAAGAAGCTGAACTATGATTCAGCAGGAGACCACACCAGGTGCCACTTTTGTCACCTTTGAACAGGAAACTGGCTACAGCTCACACAGGCCCACCTAACTGGTCAATAAAAGATTGGAAAAATGTCATCTGGTCTGATGAGTCTCGATTTCTGAAGCTAAATTCAGAAGGAAGGGTCAGAATTCGACATAAACAACATGAGCTCATGGATCCATCCTGCCTTGTATCAACAGGTCAGGCTGCTGCTGGGGGTGTGTAATGGTGTGAGGGATATGTTCTTGAAACACTATGCGCCCCTTAGTACCATATCCATCTCTTTATGACCACAGTGCACCCATCTTCTGATGGCTCCTTCCAGCAGGATAACACACCACATCACAACTGCAAACAATCTCAAAGTGGTTTCTTAACCATGACAGTGGGTTCACAGCACTGAGATGGTCTCCACAGTCACCAGATCACAGTCTAATTGTTGGGATGTGGTAGGACAGGAGATTCACATCATTGATGTGCAGCCAACAAATCTGCAGCAGCTGTGTGATACTATCATATCAAAATCTCTGAAAAATGTTTCCAGCACCTTGTTCAGTCTATGCTATGAAGAATTAAAGCAGCTGTGAAGGCAAAACGCAGTGCAGTTTGGTACTACCTAATAACATGACTGCTGAGTGTGTGCTGTACAGAATGTGATGATATTATTATTTAAGACAACATCCTGCGTCCGTGGGCTGCCCGCCTCCTGGGTGGGTCTCTTCTCCCTTCTGTGCGGGGGTGGGTAGGCGGGAGTT